>JAPYZM010002484.1:0-13727 GCA_030522845.1 Psyttalia concolor
TGTGTGTGTGTGTGTGTGTGTGTGTCGACGATGTGCTCACCTACTTTTGCCATTGACACGCGATAGCCCAATCGCGGCTAGTTGTTGGCGGGTAAAACGCGACGTCAACTTTGGAATCCATTACGAAAAAGTCGAATAACAATGCTTCAGGCAAATGATACATTCCCTTTAATGCTCATGCATTACACTCCCCCCCCCTTTTTAATAATTTACCTTGTCATTAGATTAGGATTATTATTTTTCCTCTCTCTCTCTGTCTGATTATTTTTTTTTTCTCTTTTCTTCATTTTTCCTTTTCGTTATTTTTCTTTTTACTATCACCACTGTCTATTGGACTCCGCTACTAGTATTAGTATTATTATTATTATTATTATTAGTATGATTGTCAAGTGAATTGATCTCCTTACAGAGATGGCTGTATTATTTCAATTTCAATTTTTTGTTATTTTATTCAATTTGATTTTTGCTGTTTTGAACTTTTCTGGATATTTTTTTGTGTGGCTTATCCACACAATTTTTATGCACAACATAATGTGCAGCAATAAACAAATCAATCAATCAATCTCTCTTTTGACGATTTGATAATGGATTTTTTTTTGTGACTGTTGGACTGCTTTCAGAGGGGTGTAGTTTCGAGGACAAACGGCTATGATAATCAAGATAGAAGATTGAGAATACTCATCGCTTCATGTATACGTATGTATGTCAGCGATTAATTGTTATTTTTTGATAATGGGTGGTGATTGGCTGGGGGATTTAACGGGTGGGAGGAATTTTGCGAGTGTCTCTGGGGCCTTTTGAAGATATTCACAGGATAATCCTGAGGTATTTTTAACACCTCACTGTGGGAACGTGTGATTATCTCGAAGGAGAGTGATGCTGCGGGAAAATGTGAAGAGAGATTATTTGTAGGTCATGAAATTCTGGAGAAAGAATTTCTTTTCACTTTTTTTACCCAGTGGCACGCGTCGCCCAGTAATCCCCCTCACAAAATCACACACATCATTGATCAATGGTGTGAGGAGGTTTGGGATCGGGTGGTCATTTGGTTGATTTTTGATTATTGAATTTTGTTTCTTCCCCTACAGATGAAATTGGAATTAACGAGAAAATGTTCACCGGGGGGACAAGAATGTCCCCCGGGGTATTACATGCAAATGCCCTTTCTTAATAATTCGTGTCCCAAGTCGGACATGAAAAATCTTGGTACACGTTGGACTGGCCCCAACATACCACGCACTGCCGCAGCGCGTACATTACTGATCGTCGCTATTTCACCAAACAACAAGGATTACGGGTGTTACAAATATAATATTAAAACAACAGTTATAAATGATAAAAGGTCAGGGGTGAAAAGACGGAGTGGTACGAGCGGCAAATACACACGTGATAAGATAACGTGGAGAAAATTGGTGATAAAGCCGCACTTATCCGTCCGATCCTACAGCAATTATTTGTACACACAAGCCCATTCAAAATTCAAGTATCACATTGACAGTGATAGACGATTATATCGATTGAGATTAATCAACTGTCATCGGCAATTTAATTGTACATCATCTGGAAAACACAGACGTCATTTCAGGAAGTGTTAGCACCTACCGCAAGGTAATTATATTTTTCAGTGATTTTTTTGGTGACTGTCATGGCCGGGTGAGTTGTCGGCGCACCCGTGGCGCCCCCTCCGGGCTTGTAGTCATCAGACACGATAATTGAGGGCCAGTCTTTGGTCAAGTTAAGAGCCGTCTTCCCAAGGGGTCACGTGACTCGATTGATTTATCTAATTACAGGCAAAATAATTTTTTGATTTCTGTGAAACCCAATTTTCCACGCGCACTTACGATTCTCGAATGTCAGTAATTTTGTTTGATCGAGATCGAGAAACTGTTTTGACTGTCATTTGAAAAATCAATTTGGTCACGTGACCCCTCGAGAAGACAACTCTTAACCATGGTTAACCCGTAGTTAATGGCCGGGTGGAATGATCTGTCACCTCGCAATCGCCGCAACGAATCCCGCGTGAACTAACGATCAAATCGTCAGTAGACGTAATTTCCTACTTGTAGAAATCAGGCACACAAGTCGGAAACTACGTTTTCTTGCGGTTTAATAGGGATTTTTCTTGTAATCAGTCACGCCGGTTTGGAGGTGACGCCGGGTGTTTAGGTTAACGTAAGCCTCGCTTCGGGGGTTCCCGAAGGGGACAGGCTAATAAAATTGGCACCCCTGGAGGTACAGAAGAGTTGAAAAGTCTATCGCAACGGCCGAGGAAAATATTTTTTTGTAACGATTTTCAATTTTTTCGAGTTTGGGAAGGATCCGTTGGCGGGCTCTCTACCGGCTCGGCCGTACCCCGGATTAATTGTATTTTTGTCGCGATTGATTTCGGAGATTCGCCGGGGCATCGAGGGAAACCCTGGAAAATACTGGCAGACGGAGACTGTTTTCCTAATGCTTCTCTGATCATTCTCGATGGCTAGACATCCCTTCCACGGTTTCCGAGAGATTAAAAAATTACTGTCGTGCGACCGAGGAGAACCCGCCTCTCAAGATTTTTTTATACTATTTTGTTTTGTGGAAATCGAGAATTTATTATTATTTGGGGTTGTTTGTGGTACAAACAACAGGTGGGGTAGGGAAAAGATTAGGGTAATTTGGGGATTTCAGGAGATCTCAGGGGCTCTCGAGGTTTAACGTTTCACTTTTCCTCGCGTTCAAGTTTGACCCAATCTCCCCCACCAGCAGAAAATCCATTGTATTATTTTTGGCGACAGTTTAATAGCCAGATTGCGTGCACTACCTAATTAGATGAGATTTTATGGGCAATGGCCCGAGTGGAAATAACCAATAGATTTGAGTCAGGAAGCCATTCGGGAAATCTGATAGCCGATCAAGAAGTGACACTGATCGGGTTTCAGAAAGAATTGCCAATTCAAATGTTGTCTCAATTACTCGTAAATTATTAAACAATTATTTATTCCCCAATAAAATTCAGATTTTTCCGCTGTTGACAAATTAAAATCCTCTCAATTGCCAGCGGTTCGATATCTCCCGGGCTTAGCATCTCTTCATTAACAAATTATTTTAATCTGCGTTACAAATAAAAAAAAATGGAAATGAAAAAAATAACTACTGACGACTCTATCGACCAATAAAACTCCGTTCCTTAAAAAAAATTGATGAACGTTTGCGCTGTGGATATATTAAAATACTATTTATTGAAAAATCCTATAAAATTACGAAAAGACAGGGGAAAACCGAACCGGTACTCACAACTACAGACAAAAGAATAGGTAAACTCAACAACTTCAGAAGAAGGAGTTCAATCAATAAAGAAAAGAACATCAGTTGATAGTATCTCTTATTAATATTCGTAACATTACTCCCTCCTTTGAAAATATTATTGTCCCAACAATATTAACAATATTTATTAAATTTTTAGGAAGGTGCCTTGGTTGCGCGCAGCGTAGACAATGTCCGACGATTATTCCTCCTTATCAGAAGAACGAAGTTTGTTCCGTCCGTTCACGCGGGAATCCCTGGCTGCTATCGAGACTCGCATTGCCGAAGAACTTGCCAAGCAGAAGGAGCTTGAAGCTAAAAGAGCGCAAGGCGAGGTACGTAAGCTCACCACCAAAAACAAAAAAAAAACCCATCCCATTACGACAAGTTTGATTTGTTATATTATTTGTGTTGTACTATTGTTGTTTTTCGTTCATCGGAGAAATCTGATTAGACGCACGTCGACGATATGAAATTCGGGGCGGATTAACATAATGTTTACCCCCTTTTTTTATATACAAAAAAAAAACTGACTCCGCTTGAAGAGGTAAAAGAGCGTCGACAATTTTCTCTCAAACGGCCGAGTTGAACTTGCGGTGTTTCTGAGCTGAGAATTATTTACAAATCGATGGAAAAGCTTGTAAAGCTAAGCGGCCGTGCTGAGTAAATGCTAGAACTATACCTGTGTATAAACTACCTATTTCCAGGTTAAAAAAAAATTAAAGTGCTTTTTTTTCCCTCTCTCTCTCTCTCTTGTAAACTACCTCCACCTCGCAATTCGCCTATATTGCCTAACATGCGCCGCTGACATATCTGGAGTACCAGATTTTTCAGTAAATTCGTTATACGCCCCATAAAAATTTCTCATATACGGTAATAAAGAATACCACCAGATAAATTCATGTACATTTCAATTCAGTGTATCACGTACAGAGAAAAGTACAAATTGTTTTTTTTTTTACTGAACGCGTTGCCCTCCCCATACCATCAACATCATCTGCTGTAATAATGTTGGGTGTTTGCTTGAACGTATTTTATTTATGAATTTTGTTGTAAAAATTAGCTGTAGCTTCGATAACGGAGTGACATACGCCCTCTCAATGTTACAAATAACAGAGCCAACGAAAATTTTGTAATATAAATATTTCTATATATTAATCGCGTGCGAAAGCTCGATGTATGCAGTGTCATTAATGTTGTGCCTGTCTTCTATCTCGTATCTTCTACTACTTTTAATCTTCCGCCCCATTATCAATGATTCAGTGTTACAAAATACTCTCGAAAACAATTTAATTAATTAAAAGTGACGGAGTAATACACACGTCACGTTGTTTTTTTTTCCTCTCTTTATTCTAGCGTATTATGGTGTTTACAAACGTGCACTCGACGTTTCATTAAGAGTTAAATGTAGATCTAGTGCTAGAGGATTAATGAGAAATAATTAATTGATGATTAGATGAGACTCTGAACTACTTTTAAACTTTCGAGTTTCAGGCCCGAAGCGATTATCATTGAGAACGCTGGCTGCGCTCAATTTTATTATCTATCCCGAGGAAATTATCTGAAGATTTTTCTCTTGCTATTTTTCATTTCGATAAATGCCCGGATGGGGGAGAATCGACAATTAAGAGTCAAAGAATTATTGGGACGCTGTACAGAGCGTGTTCATTGTTTTACTCAGTAGGAAGTTTAGTTGTAAGCAAGTCAAACAATCACTTTAAAAAAGTCCGGGTTACTGAGCTTCTGACGGTCCTAATAGTTGTATACTTGTGAAAATGAAGGACGAAAAGATCCTATTAATAAACTTGGAAACGTACATAACTAAACTTTTTAACAAACCATTAAATTTCTAAAATATTTTCTTAGTCTCTTGCCTTCTGTATTGCATCATCTTGTAAGTGATTTAATTTCATCTTATCTAGTTGATTATTTTGTCATCTGAATACAGTTTATGCCATAGGTGCCCGTAATCACGCGATTTAACCGAGGGAAGCGCGGTTAGAATTGTATTATCTTATGTGAATTGCATTATCTTGTAAGTTATTTAATTTCATCTTATCTAGTTGATTATGTTGTCATTTAAATACAGTTTATGCCACAGGTGCCCGTAAGCAGGCGATTCTAACCTCGCTTGGCTCGGTTAAATCGCGGATTACGGGCGCAATGACAAAATATTGTATGAAACTTGTGCGTAATGATGCTTTTGGCTCGTGGGACTCGCCTTCGGTTTGTGTTATAATCCCATGAGCCAAAAATCACCATTAGGTACAAGATCCATACGATGTTTGATGTCATTGTGCCCGTAATCAACGATTTAACCGAGAGAAGCGAGGTTAGAATCGCGTGATTACGGGCACCTATGGCATAATAGTATATTATGCAACATGTGCGTAACACGAGCCGAAGGCGAGTCCCACAAGTTCCATCCAATATATTATGTCATTGTGCCCGTAACCCGCGATTTAACCGAGGGAAGCGAGGTTAGAATCCCGTCTTTACGGGCACCTATGGCATGAACTATTGAATATCATTGTGCCCGTAATCCGCGATTTAACCGAGCGAAGTGAGAAACGAAGGCGAAAACGAACGAGTTACGAAAACATTTTCGCGCGGAAATAATGATAATTAGCGGCGGAATATTCCAAGAGAATTTTAATCTGCTCGGCTGTCAATGGAAATACAAAATAATTGACAAGTGATCAGTTAAAAAATCCTGCGCGGTATTAGGCAATCCTGGTAAAGTAACGGCTGATCACATTAAAATTGTTACGCCGCTAATGATCATTATTTCCTTGTGATAATGTTCTCGCAATATTGATAATAATAGCACAAAGTGCGGTACAGAGAGTTTTTTGTGATTTTGTGGTCATATGCAGTGCAAAGTGGGATTTATTATCGAATTACTCCTCCTCCCGGCCGCTCAGCAAGACCTGGACAGCCACTCTCACAGGCAAATGGAGATTGTTTAATTTTTTTATCATTATAAATTCATGCGAAGTCTGATAGTTATCGACATGCAATATTGCAAAATAAAATGTTCCGATAATTTATTGGGAAGAGATAATAAAAGGGAATGTAGACAACGCGTCAAACGGTAATCGAACCGGGCCTTAATTACTGTTTTTAAGACAAAGAAACTGATCGACTTTGCCATCCCAAAAATCCCCTCAATTTCGGATAAAAATCAACGAGAACATTCGACGTCTCGGCCTCAGCGTCTGAGATTTTCTGTCCAAACTCTAGACGACTACTGAAATGATCTCCAAATATTTCCCGATTTTTCCCCGTTTTCATGAATTATTTGCGCAATAATTGTTGCTGTGGACTAAATTTAATGAATTCTCACCAGAAGATCATCTCAACATGTTCTCATTAATTTTTTCCCCGGAAATTGGGATAATCTGAGGCCGCACACTCAGTCAGCTTCTGAGGGACGACATTCAGTGGTCAAGAAATAGTCATTGAACGATCAAACATTAACAATTAACCTTTAACAATTTTTCCCCCCCATCTCTCTTCCTACTATGTATGTTCTGTATGTGTGTAACTCTTTTTTTCCCCATTGTGCAATTACAGGGTGGTTATGGACGGAAGAAAAAGAAAAAAGAAGTAAGATGTTGCATCATGACAAGTAATATCAGTTAATCACACGATTTATTTTCTCTATCAATTGAATTATCCTTTCACGGCATCTTATATTAATTTACTAGTGAATTATCATAGATATAATGAATAATGAAGTGATAGAGCTCGTTATTACCTTTAGTGATTAGTCAAATACACTGATACAGTGATTATAACAATGATATTACACTTTATGATACTCGCAATCCTGATTAAGATGTTGGCTTATTGCTCACTCATCCTCGTCCTCGTATTTCCCAGGCGCCGATTGAATTGTTTTTTTTTTCTGTGGAGGAGACGCCTGGGAAGTGTCGATGGGAGGACGCCTATGGACGAAAGTGCAGTGCAACCTTTTTGCAAAATGCTTTACAATGAATGCTTACACCTGCGCTTGATTAGACATAGTCCGCAGATACGATAAACGTGAACACACAATAATTAAGGATTACCGATGGTCATTGGTATTGGAAATGCCGTGATCACGTGCAATTGTTGATTAGTTTTTGTGATTGTCCGTAAATTTAGTGAAGACAGTGGTATTGTTGGAGATTGCTGGCTGAATTGAGTCAATTGATTGTTTGGATCTCGAGGAATTTGTTACTCAGTACAGAGGATGTTGCTGAGACGGAAATGAAGGAAGAATTAGAGGTATCACTCACCCGAAGGTTCTTCCAATGATTTTTGGAGTTATTGCTGATGAACTGCTGATGATCTGGAGAGCCAGATATGGTAGATCAGGCCCAGTCAAATTCATGATCATCGACGGCCGTACTGACGGTGGTACTGATAATACCGGGAGCGTCTGCAATGTCAGATTCATTTTACTGATGCACCTGGAAATCAGAACTGCCGATGATAATCTACAACAAAAACAGAAATTCAGTTATAAAATTGTTTTTCAAAACGACTTTTGACCCAATTAAATCAATAGATTGATTGAATTTCGAGGAATTTGTTATTCAGTACATATGATACTACTATCCCAAAAATTGAAGAAATCACTCACCCAAAGGCTCTTCGCAAACAATTTTGGATTGATCGTTGACGAGCTGTTCTCGAGACCCAGTCTCACTTCCAGAAAAAAATCAATGATTATCGTTGGTCATTCGTATTGACGATACCATGACCACGAGTAATACTCGACTAATTTTAGTGATGCACGCGCAAATGGCAATCCACCACGCCAATCTGCAACACAAACACAATTTCAATTACAAAATTATATTCATAAACCACTCTTGACCAAATTTAGTTAATCCCTTGATTGAATTTCGAGGAATTTGTTATTCAGTGCAGTCGACCGTTACAAAACTGAAAAGAAAAAAAAACTGAATTGGAGATATCACTCACATGTTTTTCTATGATACACACGTATTGACAATGCGGCTTCATTGAAGGACAGCATTCAGAGAAGGAAATTGACACTGATCAATATGATCAACAATCTAGACGAGCAAATTCTCCGTAAATATGGTTTTCAGGTTTGAAGGGAGAAGTCCAAATGCAAATATGAAAGTCACAGAGTCCATACCTTGAACGCATTTGAGCATGTCAATTGTCATTTCATATTTGCAAAACCTACAGACTGCATTCATATTTATAACGGAATTAGGACAGTCAGTCCAGATGTTAATAATGTGTACATAGAATAGTGAAGAAGTTTGATTGTTTCGGGGGTGAATTTGTTGGGCAATTTTTTTTAATCATTCACTCGTATTTCACAGACTCGTTATGACGACGAAGACGAGGATGAGGGTCCACAGCCAGATCCGATGTTTGAACAAGGGGCGCCAATTCCAGTCCGACTGCACAACGAATTTCCCCCTGAGCTGGCCTCCACGCCCCTTGAAGACATCGACACCTTTTATCATAATCAAAGGGTAACATTAGATTGATTCATTATATTCTGACGATAACGACGAATTGACGCCATTGAATTTCATTCCACTGAATTAATTGAATTGTTCAACTGAGGTCCAAATTTTTTCAATACAAAAAGAACCTAAAAGAATTCAAGGGTGGCTTGAAAAATTTATTATCTACGATAACAAGCCGATTAAATAATTTTCCAAGGCGTGAAAGGATACGAGGGGGTTACCAGGCGCGCCGCCATCTTGTTTACTCTCCTTTTCCTCCGGCAAATGGCGGCCAAATGGCGGGGCCTCCACCTCGCATTTTCAAAGGCTTCTCAAATTTGTTTATCATCTTCAAATGAGGTTCAAGGTGTCTCAGTCTGTTCTTCTAGGGAGCACAATTTTTCTAAGCCATCTTAAAAGTCTTACAAAGCCATATTTTCTCCAATTAAGACTTGCAAAATTCTCAAATGTTAACCTTCAAAAATCTTCTCTTAAGATTGATTGTTTTTGTTTTGAATTTTGATTTGCAAAGGCTTCTATTCTAAATCTCATTTTTATAATAAATAATTCGTTAAGAATTACAACTACAGTCTTGAAAAAAAAAAACAAAAGAAAATATTTCAAAAAGCGTTTTTGAGAAATGTTGAGAAATAAATCACTAGAGAGTGAAGTAAAAAAAATTGCAACCAAAAACAATCCGGATAGCGTTCGGCTGGGGGTGCGCCTGGACCCCAGCAGAACTACTTTCCCTCAAGCGTTCGTTAGACACCTCATGGCCTGGCAAAGTATCTAAACGTAAGATTTATAAAAAAATCCCCGTACAATGGACATTTTATTATGAATTCCAGACGTTCGTGGTCATCAGCAAGGGGAAGGACATATTCAGATTCTCGGCGACGGATGCGCTATGGTTCCTCGACCCATTTAATCCAATACGACGGGTGGCCATTTATATCCTGGTTCACCCGCTCTTTTCCCTGTTCATCATCACCACTATTTTGGTTAACTGCATACTCATGATTATGCCCACCACGCCCACCATCGAGTCAACCGAGTACGTAATATGTCCCCGTAATACCAACCAATCTCCCCATCACTCATGAACTACTAGACCCACCAGTTTCAAGATGACAAGATGCAGAGTAACCCTCCATTACCCAAACAATTACCAATAACTAGTTGATTCTGTCCGTTATTACTGCCACTATTTCACTAGACAGTGCATTTTATAGAAGTGAATAATCGATTAATCAACGTAAATCACTCGAGTACACTAGGTAATTCGTGACATAGTTAATGATTTTGGTAAGTTTTGGAAAGGAGATATCTAGAAACGATAGATTAGACGATCATCAGAGGATTCCAAGGATCATATCGTAGATTAATTTAAGGTATTATACGAGCCTCGAGCCTGTCGAAATATATAATCATTTATGATCTATTAATTAATGAACTGGTATAATGTCAAGTAGTTCCTCCTCACGGAGAGAAATATTCAATAAAAATTGTGGAACAATTCACGCGATCTGCTGGCGTGAGTAGTTTTCCGCCAATTTGTTTAAGAATTTTTACGGAGCGTTCCAGGAAAATTGAAGAACCTGCGGTTAAAGGTCCCCCTCACTGGGACTCATGGCTAGCCATGAGGCCCCGGACGGGCTCCTAATTTTTACGAAACAGATCGTAGAATTTACGCGACGATTGACACTTTTTATAGAATTTTACTTCGCCCCCAGATTACGTTTCGAAACGCAATTCTTAGGTCTTTAAGCTGGTAATTTTTATTGAATATTTCTCAACGTGCATTCAAAAAATCATAGATCAGCGTCAGTCCCACTGAGATATTTTTAAATGATTGCGATAATTCAAGAACTTTTTACTAGTCTTTTTTGTTGATAAAAATCCCGGCTGAATTCTGGAATGACCTTCAGCAAATGCTGATAGCTTACGTTGAATATTGTGAATATTTCTAATTGGCTGGGTAGTACGAGAGCTTTCCTAGATCTCTCGGTCAATCAGGACAATTAGCCTCGATAATACTCAATTCCTCGAGATTAGACGATAAATTCGAGATAAAGCCTTCCTCTCGTACTAATCAGCCCCGGATTGGTTCAGCTTAATAATTAATGAAAAATTCACAATTCCACATAGCGAGCTATCACTTTAACTTCACGTTCTGGCTTAGATGATACCTTAATCCCTAAAATTGATCTATCAATGGTTTACTATAATCTTAACGACTAGTGTAACCAATAAAGTGTTGAATATATTTTTATTTTTCCGCACTGTTAACGTTTATTTATGTGTTTTCAGAGTGTTATTTACGGGCATCTACACATTTGAGTCCGCCGTTAAGGTGATGGCGAGGGGTTTCATTCTGCAGCCTTTTACCTATCTTAGAGATGCATGGAATTGGCTCGACTTCGTAGTTATAGCTTTAGCGTGAGTAGTTAAAACAAATCATTGAATATTAATTATTAAAAAAAAAGCAAAAAAAATATAACAATCCTACAAACGAGAGTGATTACAATCAAATATAATTGACCACAATCGAATGAAATCATTGATAAACAAATAACAGCGCAATAATGTCACCAAAATGTGCTGAGTGATAGATCCTCTCTTCATTGTATTCTGTAATGATTTTCTGTAATAGTCCATTTGGAGTTGATCGAGTGAGACCGTTTGACCATTCTATAACGCAATCAGATCCAATGAAAGTCGTAATATTCTAGGCCATCAATTAGGTCAATCGTTAATCGAAATTTTATAGCTGAGTCTTAGTGATATTCATTAATTCTACCAACTTCCTAGTTCAGTGATGGATAATCCTTGATTACCCGAAATAATGAGTGATTATTCCGCCAATTATTGTACAACAATTAGGCTAAATCCCATACAATAGTGTAGTGAAATTAATATTTACACAATCAGAATTTAGTTAGCCAACTCTCGTACCTAAAAAAAACAATCAACATTTGACATTAGACTAGTCAGGACAAGTTTAAATGGTTCATTGTTTATTGATTGTAGAACTAGTTTAATCATTGGGTTATTTAATGTTTATAGATATAATTATCATGAATCATTGAAAAGCCAAAATTCAAGATTAATTAGAGGTTAATTCAGTGGCAATTGGTGAGATGAGAAACAAATTGTCTTCCTTTTTTTTTTTACGTTTGTCTTCACCACTTGCCAACGGAATTACTGTGTCTATATTTATAAATTGTGCATGACAACTTGAGATTTATGAGAATTCAGTAAACAGTTATCATGACGCGGTAGGTTACAGGTAGTTAATAGTTGTAATTTAATCATTAATTAATTAATATCTTGTTTCAGTTTATTGATGCAATTTTTTTTCCACTCCTCATTGATTTTAATTTTGTGTTCTTTTTTATTATATTTTTATTTCATATGATTTTGTATCACTGTAATGTGTGTGACGTTCGGGTGTATTGCAGTTATGTGACGATGGGCATAGATCTAGGCAACCTTGCCGCTCTCAGGACATTTCGAGTCCTCCGAGCCTTGAAGACTGTCGCTATTGTACCAGGTATGCTTAGAGTATTGATTCAGCTGTAGTTCACTGATTACATAATCATAGATTTGACATTTAGCGCAATTATTCGATGCCTGTTAACAATGTGCAGATGATTAACATGAGACTATTTGATGATTTTGGTTAAATGAAAGAGTTCAGAGTGATTTATTCAAGTGATTCGAGAATGCGTTGGGAATGAGAGGGCACCTGAGGGGGTTTCTATGGGGCAGTGGGGAGGGAAGGGGGGTGAATTTATTATAATTTTTGTAATTGTTTAGGTCTCAAAACCATTGTCGGCGCTGTGATAGAGTCAGTTAAAAATCTGCGCGATGTGATAATCCTAACAATGTTCTCCCTCTCCGTCTTTGCGTTGATGGGCCTTCAGATTTACATGGGGGTATTGACGCAAAAGTGTATAAAGAATTTTCCGGAGGACGGATCGTGGGGCAATCTTACTGGTGAGAATTGGGAGAGATTCAACAAAAATTCGAGTGAGTTTTTAGAATGGCTTGGCAATTTGTCGACCTGTGGCAATGATTTTTGTAATATCTTTTGGTCTCCAACTGGCGGCCATCTTTTTACCCTGGTCTAATTATTTTTTTGTGACATCTGCAGCCAATTGGTACGTCGATGACAACGGGAACATGCCCTTGTGTGGGAATTCCTCTGGTGCAGGGTAATTTTGTTTTTTATTAGTTTTATTTTTGGGAATTCCATCGATTGCTCATCGATTTCAATGGATTTCAGAATGTGTGCCCCCGGTTACATATGTTTACAAGGCTACGGTGGCAATCCCAACTACGGCTACACGAGTTTTGATACGTTCGGCTGGGCCCTTCTGTCTGCCTTTCGGTTGATGACCCAGGATTACTGGGAGAATCTCTACCAACTTGTGCTGAGATCAGCTGGACCATGGCACATGCTGTTCTTCATTGTTATCATTTTCCTTGGTTCGTTCTATCTTGTGAATTTGATTCTCGCTATTGTCGCCATGTCCTACGATGAGTTGCAGAAAAAAGCGGAGGAGGAGGAGGCGGCTGAAGAGGAAGCCATAAGGGTAAGCAATCTTTCCGGAGGGTGGCTGACAATTTTGACATGAGAAAAAACCGACAGAGGGTTTTGGATATTTTTTAACAATTCTTTTTCATTGCCAGGACATTTTGGTTATTATTTAGTAGATTCACACCAGCTTCGGGTCCCCGATTCCAGGTAGGAACCTCTCCCCAAACCGGCCGAACGTGTTGATGTTTACTATTCGTGTGTCCTCGTGCGCGAGGATTTAAATGTACAGTTAAATAACTTGCCCCACCGCTCCTTGCGCTATCCAGGGCCAGCGACGTGGACGTGGCGGTGTATCTGGCCCCAAAGACAACACATGTTGATACAGATACAGACAATGGACAACACAAAGATGGATGGTACAT
>JAPYZM010002485.1:0-13727 GCA_030522845.1 Psyttalia concolor
ATATTGTATGGAACTTGTGCGTAATGGTGTTTTTTGGCTCGTGAGATTATAACACTCGCCTTCGGCTCGTGTTACAACCTCCCACGAGCCAAAAACCCCGTTACGCACATGTTGCATAATATACTATTTTGAAATTGACAATAGAAAATGTCTACTAAATTCGCTGTAAACATTTTGAGATGTGAATTTTGGTATGTGCAATTTCAATAGTTTCTACTGACCAATTTCTCATTAAATAATCAATCACTAGTGAGTCGCTTCTGACGATGGCCCAATGGTTCTTCTGTACCCTACCATCCGTCATGCAGATGATGACACCGACAATATTCGGATCTCTCGTGGTAATTCTCGGTCTCCACTTTCGCGAACTCAATACAAAACTCGTGGCAATTAGAGACAGAAGTAATTCATCACCACCCAAGGTAATTCAATATACAAACGTCGACGGAATGTGATCATTAAACATTGATTTAAGGTCATTGAACTATCGAACGATTGCGCCGAGGGTGTTCGCCTCGTCGCCAAGGTCCATTACAATCTCTGCAAGATTGCTAAATTCATCAATTGGATATTCAATGGGTTCTTCGTAGTTATTGTTGCCACGGCTTTTGTCATTCTCAGCTCATCTCTTTACTTCATCTTCAATGAAGTGGTTAGACCCGAGGACACTAACTACCTCGTGATAGGAAATTATATATGCTGGCAAATTGCCACAGCTTTTCCCATAATAGCAACTGTAATCATCTGCAATTGGACGTCCAACGAGGTAATTCAGGCGCTTTATTCGGCTGTAATGACTATTTTCTATTTTTTCCCATTCCTCTCGATTTTCATATGGACATTTAATGAAAACCTTTTTCGATACACGTGTGAAAAGAGAATTCGAAAATTTTTTATTTCGTACTTCCACTGAAAAACTGACGATGACAATTAAGAGAAAAATAAAACATCTAGTGACGTTTGACTGCAAAAAAAAAATTAGATTTTTTTTTGCTAATTCTTTTCATTAACGTGTGAATTACAACATATATTCAAACATTGCAATAAATAATTAGAAAATACCAATGTTGGATATTATTTCTCCAACTGTAGGCGGAGTACACGGGAAAATTGATTCACGAAATCCATGTTGACACGACAGAGTCTCAACTCTACCAGATTGTAAGGCCAACAATTTTATTAAATAACAAAAAATTATTCATCTATAAATAATGACATTTTTTTCCTAGATTCGTTCATTGTCTCTCCAACTCCACCACCAGAAGATGGAATTCTCGGGGGCTGGCCTTTTTCCCATTAATTCATCCCTCCTGCAAACGGTATATAAATTACACTATATAAATATTCATTAATGATTGTTATTCGTTCACTAGATGATTGGTAATATGACGACCTCTCTCGTTATCCTCATTCAGTTCCAGCCATCGCTCGCCTAAATAGGTGATGTCTCGGGATTTATTCGAGAGTGAAATAAGGGTAAAACGATCGATCGGTTCCACATGGAAAAATATGTATGTTTAGAATTATATATGTAACATTTGCAATTGGCCTAATTTATAGGTAAACTGTATATGAACTAAAAATCGATATGCCTCATATATATTTTGTATAAATTGTCAGTACATTTGGCGGATATGTTAAGAGGTGTCTCACAAAATATTAACAATTATTTTTTTTGTAAAAAAACAGTATAGGCAGCGAACACCATTAAATTCTAATGTTTTTATCACACTTATCATGCAAATATTAAAAATTGAAATTACGTGTTCTTGGTCTATGTTTTTGTTTAAACAAACCTCTTGAATTTTGCATCAAATACTCAAGGCGCGTCTTAATTTGAAAACATATTTTTTCCCCCTGAATACTCTAGATTCCCCACTTTTTTTTCCTTTACGCCAGAGGAGATTACACACGCTAGTAACCACGGAAAATTATAACTTTTCAATCCAATGAAGGATCATAATCTCTTACTTAACAATAATTAGGTCTCAAGTGTGTGAGATGCGTGTAGGAATAATAATTAGTGTTTTTTTCATAAGTAGAATTCGACCGCTATATTGTTTACGTCGGCGAAAATATCTAGTGCGATCATACATTGATAATTATATTCTTATTATAATTGTATACTGACCGCATCTAATTATCGTCAAGTAAGAGATTATGATCCTTCATTTCATTGAAAAATCATAATTTTCCGTGCTTTCTAGCGTGTGTCATGTACTCTGGCTTAAAGGGGAACAAAAGTAGGGAAATCCGCAGAATCGAGTAACATAAATAAAAAAAAATCTCAAGAAGACGGGCCTTAAATTGAATTATAATATATATATTTTTTTCCTATATTTTTCCATGGGATGATTGGAGATGTGCAATATTAAGTAATTTAATTTCTGATGAGACTTCTGTAATAAGTGAATTATTTAAGGTACTTCCGGGGAGTGTATACTTGTGGAAAATTTGACAATATGCTAGGGAGACCAAATTTAGACAATCTATTGTTGGTTACGTCAAAAACCTGTTAATTCGAAGGATTTTGACTATGCCTTTCTTGAGATATTCGTGGCCAAATGTTGAAAGTTTGTCTTTTTTTGTCACAGGTGTCGAAATTTTTAACATAATTTTTTGACATATCCAATAGCAGGTGGAGCAATTTTTGTGTGTTTAGCATTTTGGGAAATTTTTCATAAGTATAAGCTACTATGGAAGTCCCTTAATATTATTCTGCTTTTTTTTGCCGTTTCATATCTATATATATGACAGTACTTGTTGACAAGGTAATTATTAAAAACAACAAATATGAAATAAACATTTATTTTAACAAATCAACAGCGTAAAGACTAATCGAGCGTCATCACCTATTCTGGTCGTCGTCTAGAGTTTTCCAGCAATTTCTGGTTTGTTTTTTTTTTCCCGGAAATTATTTATATTATCTACAGTGGCGCATTTCCACAGATGATTGCCCCAATTCGTATTCACATTGTGCCACTCTGGCTGCTTTGTACTCTCATTAACCCATGTACAAGCAAATCGATATGAACTAAATAGAAAAAGTTGGTAAATTATTACCTCTAAAATTCGAATTTTATAATTCAAAAATGCTTTCTCATGAAATTCAACCACTGGATGGTTGTTAATTAATTTAATTCATTTGAACATCCTAAAGTGTGCTAAAAATAAAATCGATAGCCAGCGATGAAACTGGGTCGATCAATTACATTGCTTAGAGTATTAGAAAAATCGAGGATCGTTCGTGACGATTATTGATTTTGAAACTTTTCTTTATGATAGCAATACGATTTTACGATATGGCATTCGGCGTAAATCAATGACTTAGTATTAACTCTTTTCATTACACAAACGAATTTTTTTAGGGAGAATCACGAAAATTGTGGAGAGATTCTACTCAAAATTCTATTGGTTTTTCGTCGATTTTAGTAAGTCTGAAGCTTTTGCCCTCATTACTTTTTTTGATTTGAGAAATTTTTAATGGCATTGAATCGATTCATATTTTTTCCTTTTTTTATAGATTATATCACTAATTAAATTATTAGCGAGAAGGAATATTTAGCTTATTTCCGGAATAAGAAACTTATAAAACAAAATAACAAATGCAAATAAATATTACTATAACTATACTATTTAAATGGAAGGATAAAAAATATAAAAAAAACTTTGATGTTGGCTCCGAGAGATGAGAAATAATTTTTCTAATTTTGTTTTATTGTATTTTCGTTGTATTATCAAAAAAAATTTCAATGGAATAAAGTGAAAAAATAAAAATCAATCGATTTTTATTGATTTTTAAATATTCTCTAGTGAACATTTCGATCTAAAAAATGCGCAGAAAAATTGTATTCTCAACGGAAGTTGAATAGAATCTTCCATAAAATATGATTTTCCATTTAATTTTTTCGTCAGTGATCGATGAAAAGAGCCGCAAAAATTGAAGAATTATCACTGATTTTGATGGACTCACTGTAACCAATACAGGTTTCAACTGAAGGCACCTGCTTCATGGCCCGTGGTGCCCGCAAATTCGGAATTACATAATCTATCTACAATTTGAATATTTCATCTTTTCAATTGTTGAATAAAACGGCCACAAAAATGTCACAGTTGCTTAAACCCAATCGCTCAGTAGAAAAAAAAAAATCATTCCATGGAATTTAGAAATAGAATTAATTATGTCGGACTGGCATTTGATATTTTTCAATCCATTTTCGAATTAGATTAAGGCCCGAGTGTATACACCCCCAGTCGAACGTTATCCAGATTGTATTTCATTCGAAATTTGTATCTATAACGGCTTATATTTTAAAATTTATGTTTATAATGACTAGATCTCCAAGAATTATAAATATATATTATTGGAGAAAAAAACAAAAGAATTGGAAACATTTCCAATGATCCTTTCTGATAAATACAGAGAAATAAGTGAATGGAGGGAAAAATCGTCCAATACTTCATGCGGAATATTGGAAGATCGGTTTGTGGTGGTAATTAACGATTTATAATTTCCCTTTCTATTTAGTTCTATTTAGTTTCTATTGTTATTGTTACAAATATAAATTTCCAAATACACACCTTGGTGGATCAAAAAGTCAGAATGAAATACAATTGGGATAATTGTCGACAGGGAGTACAGCCGAACCTTCCAAAAAATTATTGAAACTTGGGCGGAAATAGCATAATAAACCGCCTTCTGCCAGCATTCCCAAAAAATATGATAAGCGATTGATCCATTGACTTTTAATTTAGGTATTGTATTGCTCAAACCGTATCAGAACTTCATTCTCATTTCATTGAACAATTAGTGAAAAAATAATATATTATGATGTACAAAAAAATTCGATAGAGTTCTCTCAAAAATGCCAGTTTTTCGCCTATTTTCAAATGAAACGCTGAAATTCTAGTTATTCATTGTTATTCTGTTATAAGACTCAGTAGAGAAAACAAAGACTTTAATTTTTCACGACAAAACTGATGCATGTGACTGTATTTCTAAGAAAAATCGTAAACGAATGAGTGCTATATAAAATAAGAAATTCATTATTCCATTAAAAAAACGGGAAAAATGATTTTCGATAGAAACCGGTGAAAATGACTGAAATTTCCAAGAGAATGCCGACAAACTATCGATTTTTTTCTCGCTATCGTTATTTCGGTATTTAAAACTCATACAGGAGCACTCGGTCGACGGAACAGGCCCGACAGAACCGAGCGAAGGTCACTTCCTCGACGTTGACGCCCCTCAATGGAAGACGTCTCTATCCACGGTCATTCCTCCTCGTAATCATCCGATGACTCTGTTGACGATGATATCAGTGCTGTCGATAAGCTGGGTGCTTTTGTCGTTGAACAGGGAAATGTTGTTTGCAAACGCAATCTCTGGGTATTCCAGTATTCAGGCAACGAGTGGGAGCCATTGTTGAGTTTCTCTTTGTTTATTGACTCGGCTGAACTGAGCTCCATCATTGAGCCACGTCTCTTAACACTCCTGGCGTTATCTGGTGTATTAATGAGGGCATGCATTGAACGGCTCAACGAGAACATTGTGAATTATTTATGGTAATTACCGGGTGCCAGGGACGGCTCGCAGTGCTTCGACTCCATTGCCTCGATCTCATCGCTCTCGTCGGGATCTGGGTAGCCAGATATGTCTGGTGAGACCATACTATCCTTGCGGAAATAACCGATCACCGATTGACTCTTCGGCTGCTCGATACCACCTGCAGAAATTTTGTTGCAAAACTCTCAAGTTTTCGAAAAATCACAATTTTTTTACTTTGAAGAACTGTTATGATTGCAAAAATCACATCCCAAATGATAATAGGTAAGTTTTTCGAAGTTCTCGATTTGTGACTTTTAGGGTAAGTTGGCGAATGTCTCGAAAGTAACTTTTTTAAGTTGGATGGAAGCAAACATCAAGGAAATGTCAGCCCATTCACTTGAAGTTTGAACGGCCGCGATGAAGATGAAAAATAAAAAAATGTGAATTCTGAAAAATTATATTTAATGCTTTTATTCAGAGTCGAGAGTTGGTACTTCCAAAGAGGGTTTATGAGTAAATAAAGAATTTATCAATGTAGAGGTTTTCAATATAACTCGGTGAAAATAGATGTATTTGAATGAATTTTGGAAAAACTGACGAAAAGACTGCACTATTACCCAATTTTCTGGTACAAAAATAAGTTATTCCTAAAGATGCTCATTTATAAGAAAAAGGCTAGTGAATATTGTCTGCAATAAGAGAGACCCTCAGCAGCTTTGAAACCTCTTAACGAGATAGATAGATAATTGATAGAGTAAATCTTGAGTGCAGTTCACTAGTCAATTTTTCATCCTGTTGCGATCTGATGATGAGTGACTTTACAGATCCGCAAAAACCTGTGATGTTTATTGCGGCAGAATTGCTAATTTCTATAAAATAAAATCCGAAGTCCAATTATTCATTTGGGAGCGTACATTTGTTTGGGGCGATTTTTTAATGAAATCATTTCTACGAGAAAAAAATGCTGGGAATGTTTTTCTAACTGGTGTCGATGCAATAAAAAAAACGGAGAAAAAAACTTGTCGACGAGTGTGAGGGTCAGATCACCCGCAAAGTAAAAACATCCCTTTTTTTCACTTGTATCATGGCGCTCTATTGGACCTGTATAAAAATATACGCGAATAAATCTATCACACCCACTTTTATGACATAAGCTCACCTAAAAATGTCGCTGAAGGTGAACTGTAAGCGATATATTCTTTGTTGGAGCACCAGGGTGGAAATTCATTCTGTTTAACTGGCCTCCCAGTGTCGTAGTCATCCTCACGTTTCCACGGTAACATTGTTTCAATGGCAGTGGGTGTTGTTACCCTGAAAGGTTCACCCTCAGACTCACCTCTCTGCCTCCTGACAATTCCCATCTCAGTGTCTTCATCCACATCAGTATCATCGTCATTACCATTATCATGATGTGAGCTCTCACCGTGTGGATTCGAATCTAAAATTCACGATCCCATCGGAGTGAGTTCAATCCAATAAATGGATTATTGATTTTTTGAATTATTTAAGAGGGGATTGGCTTCATACCTGTGCTACGTGCTGTAAAGGTAATGGCTGAGTCCCAATCGGGATTTTCGGAGGGCTTTACCTCCTCGCCATCCTCGGTTTCGTACAAAATCCCATTGATGTAATCTGCCAGGCATTTTCACAAAGAGATAAAAAATCGGTGACGTTGAGGAGATTTGTATTGATTAATTTGCACGACGAACGGGAGAGTATTGGAGATATAATAAGATTATTGATAAATTTTAACGTAAGTGATATTTGTACTGAGCAGTCCAGAAATTCGGACACAATTTCACGAGAAATCTGCGGAAATTGATCACATTAATTAACTTAATCATTAGAAATTGGATAGAATCAGGAAATTACGAGGAGATATCTTTCTTGAATTATCTAGTGGTCGTACAATTGTGCTAGTGATAGAAGTCAAAATCACTTCCGACGTCCCAAGAAATTACGAATTTGAAGCAAATAAAATTTCATCTTAAGTTTCCCATTAATTTCAACGATAAATGTGTTGGAAATGAGAGGGAACTCATACATTTATTCCAACGAAAATCTCTCAATTACGTAGAATTATCCTAAATACAGAAATGAAGTCATGCATATTTGATTCCATTTCTGATTTCATTTCTTACGAACCAATTCTTCCACCTTATAAAGGGAACATTTTCAAAATGAGTTAATTTTCCCTCTTCATTCTCTAATAAAATATTAATTCACCAAAAATTAATTGAATCCCTTAATTAATCACTGACCTTGGGAGAATAATTTCGTCGAGCCATTTTGTTGCTGCAACTCCGGGAAACTCACATGATTCTGCTTTGCCCCATCCTTTATGAATGAGAATAAACGATTATTAGGTAAATTGAGTGTGTTCAAGCGACTTAGAGAGGGCCTGCAAATCCAATTTAACTGGATTACATTGGCTGTACAAGCCCATCCCCTTTGTGACAGACAGGGATATTGGTAGTGAGGCTTACCTTGATCAACTTTTTGCTGCGTTTGTGCCTGTGTTTGTGCTCACCCATCATACGACGAATGTTCATGTGCATTTTGTAATTGACCTGGGTTGACAAGTCCCGGTCGTTGACCGCATGACGACTGTAGCTCAGTCGGCGATGCTGCTGGATTCGAATATTTTGTTTTTTTTCGGTGTTGGTTGGAGAAAGATAAATACATGGGTTTTAATGGATATTTGTTAATCGGGCAAATTTAAATATATAGTTAGTGAGGGGCTTTAACTAACTTTTACCCTTTTGTACGGCTTGCATAATTCCTCTGCCAGGAGATGATGGATTTTGGCGTCGGTCAGATCTTTCTTCGAAGGGTAGTACTCCAGCTCTTGGAGATCTATGTTCCAGCCGCTCTCCAGCTGACTGCAACTGGGACTTTTCGTTTGGGGAAACGGATGATTAAAATTATTCAGATAATTTGGGGATATTACGTAGTTTATTAGAATTGAAGCCTTCACTGGAGATTTTTAATTTATTTCGATAATTTAGTTGCTAAGAAAAAAAAACAAAAATAAAAGTCTTTTAAGGTTTCGAAGATTACCCTTGAAATTTTTGAAAGTGGTAAGATCGAAAGATTTAAAGTCTCAAGTTATTATTTGATTCTGTGAGGGTAGAAAACAAATCGAATTCAAGCAATAAATTCACAGCAAAGAAATAAATAAAGAAATAAATGAATTAATTAGTTTGTATTATTAGGACTTCGAGATTTTGAAACTCATAAAATGAGATGGATCTGTTAGTCACTCTCGAACTGAATATACAACTGGAACTTGATTTATCGGAAAAGGGGTATTAGTGAACTGATTATTTGTTGTCGCATGGGCGGCCAATAGTAGGTTCGAGGATTTTACCTGGGGTTGAAGTGGCCAGTATTGCTGTAGTTTCGGAATATGGCGGACATACTCTCCGTTCCACTGATATTCCCTATTGTAGAGGCATTACGACGAATGTAATCCATGGCGTCTTTCATAGCTAGTTTCGAGTACGTTTCCAATATTTTGGGCTCTGCACCGCAATGATCTCTCACTAGATATGGACGAATGAATTTCGTGTCGAAACGTTTAAATCTGGGAACATTCAAATTAGAGAGCAATTAAACTTGACATGTTGGAAGAATACGGTTTTTTTCATTTCTGGCAGACACTCCATTTTTTGAATTAATGAAAATATATAAAAACAACATTTCTGATGATTAATAAAAATTAAGGCCCACCGGTTTATTCAACCGAATGTTATCTAGATTGTGTTGGTTTGAATTTTTGATCTACAAGGCATTTTTTTTTCAAACTCATTTTCTATAATAAATCGACTTCCAATAATAATAAATATACATTTGAAAAACACTACAGTTCATTAGGAACATTTTCAAAGAGCATTTTAGAGAAATATTGAGAAATAAGTCAGTAAAGGGTAAAATAAAAGATGTTAAATATCTGGGAGGAACAATTGACAACACGGACCACGTGAAACAACAGATGATAAGCATCACAATTTTGCATCAAGTTTTTTGTTGCGAGTGCTCTTTATTCCGGTATGAAAGGAAGTTTAGAAAATGCAGAAATTTTTTTAAGATTATTCCCAATTTCTTTTCAAATCAATGCACCATGTGCAGAGAATGGGAAGCTTTCGTATTTCAGCCTCCTTAACCGCTCTGGTGACGCCGATTGGGCGTCATTTGTCGTGGTGGTTACCCATTGTTTAGTTTGCCCGTTACTCCCTTATTTCTCAATATTTCTCAAAACGACTGTTTAATAATATTTCTAATTTTCTCTAGTTTGTATCAAATATATATTTATAATTCTCAGGGATCTACTCATTACCAAAAAATGAGTTTTCAAATAGACGCATTTGTAGATAAACAATTCAAAACAAAAACAATCTGGATAACGTTCGGCTGTAGTAAATTTGATGAGATTAAACGGATCATTCTTTTAATATGTGGACTTTTCTGGAAATTATTTTCAATGAAGGATTTAAAGTTTTGTTAAAGTACAACCAAAAAATCGATCTATATAAAAAAAAATATTTATTTTTCAATTTGAAACCTGTTAAATTTCGATTTTCAATTTACAAATCGATATTTTCAAAAATTATATATAAATTAATAAATTTATGCATTCTCAAATTTTTTTTCCCAAGGTTTTCTAAAATATGGAATATCTTAAATTACTTTCTCTTAATTTCTAATCAATGAAGATTACTCACTTGTCTCTCACGTGATAATTCCCATGCTTCCCAAGGATATCCTCGACACCGGCCATTATGTGATCCATGATCTAAAAAACAGCAAATTGAGTTGAATTGAAAGGAAATGAAAACACATTGATTTAACCAACCCTCTCATGTATCCTCTCGTTCATGGTCGGCTTTTTTCTCTCCGCCCTCTTCACATTAAGTATTCTCACCAATGGCTTGATAGTTATTCCCTGGAAATGAAGCCCAAGGGTAAATCCCACGCTATTTCCATAATTCTTTCTTTTAATTTGTCTCAATTCTACATTGCTAGCCCCGAAATGACACTAATGAGTTCCTGAATGCATTCTGTCATTGTCCTTCAAGTTTAGAGAATAAAAACAGGAGCGGGTTGGGAAGGATTGGGAAAGTAGCTACACCCCATGACATTCAATGTTTTATCTTATTATCATTAATTTTATTGTTCATTTATCACGATTTATTTTTCGATATTTTATAGCTTTGCTGGATTGAAAATGTCATGAAGCAGCAGAAAATATCTCGCAATGTAAGGCCATAAAAAAAATTAAAAATACCTCGCATAAATGCAAAGTCGCCGTCTCACCTGAATGAAAACTGTGAAATATATAACAGCAATGGTAGTTGTAACGAACATTGGCTGCAGCTGCACGTGGTTGGGATCGATGAGAAGTACCAAGGCGAATGCCACAGCACCCCTCAGACCTCCATACGACATTACAAACTTTTCCACCTTGTCGAGTTTGTGCAGGCGAAATCGATTAGCCACTGCTGTGAGCAGTAATACACCTACAATAACCGAAAAAAAATAATAATGAAGAGTGAGTCAAATAAGAGATGGACTGACACAAATACACTATCAATCTACAATTATTTATGCGGATGAATAACTACAGTTCGAGGTCGTTCAACGGGCAAAAAACTTCTTACCGAGTATTCGATAGACTGAGCAAAAAAATATCGTCATAAAGACGAACCACGTATTCCATACGTGTCGGTTGTTAACTGTGGCTACACCCAGGAACATGAAGATAATTGTTTCCGAGCTACTTGACAACATTTTCATCGTATACTTTACGGTTGTGTGGGATTTGTGGGATATATTGGCTTCTACATAATTTTTCATTGTTATGCCGCAGAATGTGATGCTGAAAGAATATACATTGGGTTTATTCGGGTAAAGACTACACGTAAATTTTTATGAGTTTTGTAATTCAATTTTAATGTTAAAAAAAAGTAGTTGCCGGAGCCAGATTAGATATTTACTTCTGAATGGATTTTTTTACTTTATATTTAACCATTTTCCATCTTTCTATTCATTTAATATTCTAAAATATACATAAAAAACTAGTGTTTTTTTCAAGACTTGCGATCGCAAATTGAGACCGTTTTTCAAAATAAGTATATAAAATAAGTCTCTGAGATCGGATGAAAAATTATCATTGATAAATAATATTATTTTTCGTTACTCAACCGTTCTCGCAAAATTCTTCGGCACAATTTTATTTTTACCAACTACAAAGCTCTTATACAGAGGTAAAAATGGAAAATAATTTTTTTTAAATACTTACGCCAATATCCCTGACATATGAAATATCTCGGCATTCAAATAGGCGAGATAAGCCATAACAAAGATGAAAATAGGTTCAATAACCCGCACCTGATGAGTGAACCTCGTCACAAAACCAGTGGCAAATCCCCATATAACTCCAATAACAGTTCCCCCAATAGCGACAACGATAAATGACGCAAAACCCGACAGTATTTCCACGTACGTGATGCTGGATGCCTCCATTGCATTGTACGTCTCGAACATGTGATACAATACCTGAAATGCATTAGTAAAATTTAACCCATTGCAATATTTGTCCCCCCGTTGACGAATAATACCCGCGAGATTCGTGAACTGGGCCACGATAATCATCTCCCCAAAACCCGAAGGAGCCTCCTTTGTAGGAGCCACCCCCCCCCCCTTCCCCGCATCAGCCAATGCACAAGACTCAATTGTCACCCAGTGACACTCAGGCCCCAGTGGCACGCATTTCCCCATACTCACGACAGTGACGGCATCATTAAGTAGACTCTCGCCAAACACAACAATGTACAGAATTTCATTGACATGAATCTCCTCGAAGACAGCTAGAACCGCAACTGGATCGACTGCGCTTATCAGTGCGGAAAATAGAAACATGGCGAGCAGTGGTGTGTCACATCCGAAGAGTCCACTCTGTCCCAGGAGCCAGAGTGATGCACCTGAATTAGAAACAGCATCACGTGAATTTCATTCAGGAAGAAATAATTCATTTTAATCGAATGAATTGATTTATTTAAACCGATGATAATAATGAGTTTGTTCAATTTTAAAGGAAATATCTATTTTTATTTTTGTCGGTAGTTTTGAATATATTGAGTGGATTTTCTTTTCATTTATGATATATTTTTATTTGATTCAAATAAATGTTTCGGTCCACTCGGATCCAGGAGCCAGAGTGATACCATCTGAACTGGAACAATTCAATTGTACAATGTCAGCTGCATTTGATTCAAGAAGGAAGGATTTATTTTGGCATGGATTGGTTATCGCTCTAAATATCACAAAATAGTAATATTACACAAAAAATATTACGAAACAATAACACACTGAAAAATAAGACAGTCAAAATAACACTGAAAAATATTTTAAAAACATCATACCGATAAATCTAAAAAAATTCATGATCTTCCCACTGAAAAAAAAACAGGGTAATGCCATTCCATCACGACCATCACATAAAGAGAAATAGAAGAAACTACAAGAGCAGAAGTAAATAGAAATGGAAGGGCGAATTCAATATACTACAATTCCAACCGAAACGATTAGTTGAAAAGCTTGTATAAAATCAACGAAAAAATAAATTTATCATTGTGATATTCTGACGGTGTAATATTGTTCCCTGTGTTCTTTTGACGGTGTGATTTTGAATTATGAAATATTTGACCATATAATATTTAGAGAATAGAATAATATTCAACATAATATTAATAACTATTATGATGTAATATTTTTATAATGTAATATTAAGAGCGGTCATCCCCGGGATTACCCCCCGTTGAATGTTATCTAATTTGTTTTTGTTTTGAATTTTTTACCCACAAAGGCGTCTATGTGGAAACTCATTTTTCATTACGCTGTGTCGGAAAAGTAACTTTTCAGTCACTCGGCGCGAAGCGGAGCGGAAATCTACTATTTTGAAATAAGTAGATCCCTAAAAATCCGCTTTTGGAATAAGTAGATCCGCTTCGCATCGAGTGACTGAAATAGTATATTTCATAACAAGTGGAAAAAAATGGTTTTTGGCGAGTGGGAGGTATATATCACAAGCCGAAGGCGAGTGATATAATCCCACGAGTCAAAAACCACTTTTTTCACGTGTTACGAACAATATTTTTCATCTCAATGTGTCGAAAAA
>JAPYZM010002486.1:0-13726 GCA_030522845.1 Psyttalia concolor
CATTTTCAAAGAGCCTTTTTGAGGAATATTGAGAAATAAGAGAGTAGAGGGTAAAATAAAAAATGGTGAATCACCACGGCAAATGGCGTCCAATCGACGTCAACATGGCGGTAAGGGAGGCTCAAATTCGGAATCTTCCAATCCTCCGTACATAGGGCACCAATTGAACACTGTTTGAAAAAATGGTCTGTAGTTTTTAAGTTTCTTTTTATACGGAATTAAAGAGCTCTTGCGATAAATAACTTGATACAAAATTTCAATGCTTATCATCTGTCACTTCACGCGGTCCGTTTTCTCGATTGTTTCTCCCAGTTATTTAACATTTTTTATTTTACCCTTTACTCACTTATTTCTCAATATTTCTCGAAAACTCTCTTTGAAGAATTCCTAATTTACTGTAGTTTACGTTCGGGAAAAATTACCCAACTGCATAGTCCAATTCACCGTCTTAAAAAAAAATTATGCCTACGTCTAGACAATTTTTAGTGAGGGCTCAACACATTATTCTGATCGGTTGGCTATTTTTTACCATACCCCTCAATCACGTTTAGTAAGCAGTCAACAAATTTTACTGAAGCGGCAGGGTAAGTTTCTCCGAGCGGCCAAAATACTCCATGATTATATTACGGAAACATAATTTCTACGGAATTTTTCAGATTGATAATTTTACGGAAGTCCCTGTCAATTTTATCTTTCTCTTAATAGGATGTTCATTGCAGGATGTATTCTTGACAGGAATTCATTATTTCGCGTGCCAATCGTTAATAAACTTTTGCTTATATCAAATGAAAATGTCTTTCCTTAATCATACTATTTTCAGGCCTAGAACCAAGAAATTGTATTTACTAGTGGCCCCGAAAACCATCATCGAGTCCCAAAATTATTCATTACATCATTAAGGTATTAAATGAGTACGTTACATCACCAGGAAATGGATGGCGGATATGATTTTATAATCCGCGCGAGAGACAAGTATTATTACAGAAGAGTCAGAAATACCCGTCGTCTGACTGGGCCCAAATGCCGTGATGTAATCGATCGCAGTGACGTTAGACTCGGCGTTGATCATGCCCATCTAGCGAAAATATAATGATTGGACTTCATTAAAAATACGCAGAGCTGCTGCAGGTACTAACTGAGCCATTCACGGTACTTGAATCACGACCCTATTGTCGGGACATAAATAAATTAAAAAAAAAAAAACACAGGAAAATCCATCCAATTATTTTTTTGACAAATCACCAACACGAGTTTCCCCGTGTCCCCTCCTTCTTATCCCCATTGAAAATAAATCCCGCTCACGTATATCTCATCCTCAATTCTGCACACTTGTTCTCCCCCCCTTATTTGGTATATCCAGCTATGAAAACTGCGGTGAAGGTACTGAGAATGAGAGAAGGTACAACGAAGGGAGAGTGAGAGAGCAAGAGAGGCGAGCAAATCGGTTACGAAATGTACCGGCAACACGCGCGACCGTTTCAGGTCTCTTTGTTATAAACCAAGTGAGAGAGCAAGAGAAATGGAATTGTAGTCGTGAGTAGGTGAGAAAGAGCCTTGGAAACAGCGGGGACCTACGTGCGACGTTAGAAACACTCTCAGAGTTATTTCCCATCGAATTTTTCTTTATTCATCTCGAAGGGAGCGTAAAACGAGAGAGAAAAAAAGAGAAGAAAACAAAAAATAGGAGAAGAAGTGTTTATCGTTGAGTGAAAAAATCAACTCGAATAAACACGTGGTTCTTGGATGAAAGAGTGTGACGTCATCGAGGGACATGCAACGGTCCCCAGTTCCCAGGGACTTGAGGCATTTTAAATACAAAACTCGCAAGTTCCTTCTTCGCCTCTTTTTCCCTACTCGTTTTTTTTTCCACTTTTTTGTGTACTTTTTTGTATTCATCTTCGAGACTTTTTTCCACATCAATCGGCGCACACTGGTAAGTCGCTGTGCTTACGTAAGAGAGTAGCATAGGCCGATGTGACCAAGGCGAACCGGTGTGTGCTGGGACTCTACTGGTACACATGCTCGGTGGAGGTGGGCTGGCTGAAAAATAAGGGGCGGTGAGGGGAATTAGGGAGAATCTGCGGGCCTGCCAAACTGCCTGGGCCGGAAATGCCCAGTTCCCGCCTATTTTTTAACCTTCACCACTACTTCGCCATGTTGCCACAGTGTTTTTTTCGGGGGTATTCAGTTGTCTTATTGTTTTTTTTATCTGGGCCAATTGCTTAATTTCAGGGCAGCAATTCGCTTTTGTGGTCGTTGAGGTCTTGTGTGTCAACTCGAATTAAGTACTATGCATTTTGGGATATAGAAATGTTTCATATGAGAAGAGAATGGAAAATCAAATAAGAAAGAGCAATTAAAATTGGTTGAAATTTTAGGTAAAAGCAGATAAATTTTTAAAGAGTGTGAAATTAATGTAACATTTGGGTGATTTTAATATTTTTTGGTCATTTTGAATATTTAAGAAGAGTGGAATTTTCAGGGGAATTCATCAGGCGTCTAGCCGATACGTTTTGTATTGAGTAGACGGCACGGAGAGAAAAATCCAGTAGAAATTACTGGTCCAATATATAACCCCGGAATAAATTTCTTAATTGCTGACTAAAAGTTATTTAGATGTAGGTATAATTTTTATTGACTGCTTAATTAAAGTAGTTAAACATAGTTTTCCGTGAAAAATTCCCCAACTTCTCAGTTAAATTTTTTTACCTCTCACTAAAAATTGTCTAGATGTGTGCATAATTTGTGTTGAAGATAGCCACCTTTACTATGCGCTTGGGTAATTTTTCTCCAATGTGAAAAATGCTACGCGACGTCCAAACGGAACGGTAACTTTTACTAAAAAAAATCTTTCAATGTGCAGCGAAAACATATCTCCAAGTAATAAAAATAATTATTCAATCATTTGAATGAAAATTAAGATCCCATCGATTGGAGTTGGTCCATCAGTCTGTGTAAAAAGGCTTGAGTGTTGACGGGGAGCTGGTGCAAGGGGGTTGAAAGGGAAATTGGAGCTAGGGCCGTTGGAGCCGGAGGGACGGCAAAGGGTCGTTGGTATGGAAGAGACGGAAATGGAACGAAATGCTGGTTATCCGGGCTAAAATTAAACGGCAACCCGGAGTCCATTAGTGTGAGATGCTCCATATTAATTGACATAGCATGCACGCAATCCGATAATAACTTTGAAATACGCCCATTGCGGGAATACTCCGCGACCTACGAGGCATCATCGAATCCATCGAATCCAATCTTCCAACAATACGAGGAGGACAGGTGAAATGTTTCCTCTTCAATAATTCGAAATTCTTCATTCAGTTGCGTGAGCTGAGCACATTCGATGGGGGGCAAAAAAATTTACAATGGATCGAGAAGGGGCTGGGGGGAGGGGGAGTAGAGAAGTCCCGCGTCTTGCAATTGCGGAAACGGTCACCCGGAGAATATTCCAAGGTCAACCGGAGAGGGGATTCGCACGTGATAGCCCAGGAAACAGAGAAGCAAAAAAGGAAAGAGGAGAAAGAAATAAAAGATCGCGCAAAAAAAGGCCACACAAAAAGAGGTTGGAGGGGAGCTCAATGAAAACCCGATGCGTATAACCAGTTTGTTGGCAAATGCCTGAAGAGGGGTGGCCCTCTTCTTCCTGAACTACCATATCTACCATTCTCGGTTAGTGTCCACCAAGAAAGGAAGAAATTGTATCAAAGACTCCCATTCACAGCGAATATGTAAATAAAAATTACCCCAGTTTCATTTCCAGTTTTCAATGAACGATGAGAAGTGCAAATATGACAATCTTTAGAGAAAAAAAATACGAGAACAAATTCACATCAAACGATAAAATATCAAAACGATTTTCACCTTGAGAAAATCTTGAAGTCTCTGATTGTCGAAGCCATTAAGAATCAAAGGCGAATAAATATTGAGTAATCCAAACCGACGACAAATAGAGAGAGAAATAACACACGAGAGCTGGGAGCTATCGTGCAACTTTATTGCAAAATTCCTCTCTGAGCGACACGAAAAAAAAAACGAATACCCAATACTAATGATACGGCAAGCAATTTAATGATGCACGATTGATCCGTACAATTTCATTCCACGTGTTGGTTTGTTCACGTCCTTGGTATGTCCTTGAACGATTCCCATGCGTAAATAGGGGCCCTAAACCTCGGCAAGGGCGTGGTCTACGCACCCCCGCAGGCACGCAATTTCATCCGCCATTTTGTTCCCTCAAGCTGAGGGAAAAGAGAGGGGCGGGCAGATCAAACTTTTCCAAGGGGGTTCCCAGCATCTCCCCTAAGCTACCATTTCTCCCCTCGCATTTGAATTTGTATCCAAAGTAGGCAGGAACTTGGCAGGTAGCTGAAGAGCGGACGGATTCCTATGGCTCGGCGAGACCCCGACTTGTAGAACTCGTTTTCAAGTTTTTCGATGCTTCCCCACGGGTCTAGTCCTTACTTCTATTACATGAGAGAAATGTCGTAATTTCTATGGAACTGGTGTTGTTGGATAGATGCTCTTTCATCTTAAGAACAATTTTTTTTCTTCCCTTCCTCAACAATATCGCTTACTAGCCATCTATAAATATTCCAATAACTACTAAAAATTGCAATGAGAAGGTAAAATGGTTTGGTTTTCCCGATTTATCAGTTTTCTTTTTTTTTTCTCTCTTCGCTGAATTTTCGATAAAAATCATCGAAGATTCCAAAATATACGTGGAGGGATTTTTTTAAGTGAAAATTACAAGTCCGTGTGGTAAGCGTATGGCATTTTTGACGTTCAAGAAAAATTACCCAACCGCATAGTAAAATTCACGACCTTTAACAAATTTATTGTACAAAGTGAATGTTTCAAGATAAATTTATTTTACACACGTCTGGATAATTTTTAGTCAGGGGTAAGCACATTTTACGTGAGTACTGAATTTCTCTGTCCGTATAATTAACCAAAAAAATTCGCCGAAATTTCGCGATTTTTCTTAAATTCCGAATAATTCATTCAATTGACGATCTTTGAAGTGACAAGACATACAGTATTTTCACCGAGCGTATTCACCACGAAATAATCCATCTCTTTAACTACATTTTCTCTTAGTGTGCAAAAAAAAAAAATATATCGTTAAATAATCGAGTGCGATTGGCATCCAAGTCGCATACGCCTGCTACCGGACTAGATACGAATGAATCGCCTACAGTTTTTCTCAAATGCTATCATTGCAGTGACTGATAATATACAACACGAAGTGCAGACTATGCATCTTCCTGTACAGTAAGCGCCTAAAAAACCTTGAGAAACGAGTGTTTCATAATCGGCAAGCGCTTGCTCGACTAATTCCCAATTACAATATTATTATACTGCCTCTTAATAGCCCATCCCGCGTTGTAAGGAAAAAAATTGAAAAAAAAGCAACACGTAAACATGTTGTCGCTACGTACAATCGCGTGAGTTTGCTAATTTTTTTTTATTCATTGTTGCATTGTCAGTGCTAGGAGAATTAATTGTTCATACAGGCAGCATTGTGAATAATTGTTGGACATTTTCTTCATGGAAGAATTGATGGAAAAATTGAGAGAGATTTGCTGGTTATGCACGAGTTTCTTTTTTCTCCGTCCCAAGGCTAACCCACTCCAACTACATTACTTTGTACCCTAGCGCACTCCTTCCCTTTCTCATCCTCATTTTTTTTTCCTCGGCTCCCCCTGTCCCTCTCTATTCCACGACGGTTCTTTCCAACGTTTTGCCATGAACCAAGTCGTTCTCTCATTCTCAAGCGCTTCAACTCCCAGGGATTGAAGAAAAAAAATTTTTTTTTTGCAAGAAGAAGAGAGAAAAAATATCCCCTCACGCTTGAAGTTTCTACTTTTCAGACTGTTTTTTTTTACCTGCAAAACGAGTGTGCATGTGGAATATGCCCCCAACCGCCTAGCAATGATGTCATCCACAGGGCGTTTCACAAGCAAGCGTTGTGGATAATACAAACGAGTAGTGATGGCTTGTCTCACGCGGCCTCGATGCCTCCATTCGTTGGTTATAAGTATTTTTTTCAATTGAATTTAACCAGTCGTTCGCACACAATAACACACCAACACACGATACAATGGTTGTGCATGGGCGCGAATGAGTTGTCTACAATTATCACGAATTTCTGTCATTTATTTCCTTTTTTTTATTTGTATTTTTATATTCACAGTCGCATGAGGGCAACGTGTTCTCTTTATTTCGTCGCTCTTAATTTCATCTAATTGGGTTAAATAGACGAGGGGAAGCTGTTGCACATTGTTAACAGTGGAAATAAAAAAAAAAGAATATGGATTGAATCAAGCCCACGTGACCGTGCGAGCGTGAATCGTGTCTCATTGGGGCCTCTCTCGGGGCGAAACGAGTAATTTCCTCATTTCACGGACGGAAAGCGTAAGCGGCGCCGTTTTAATTTCACTCGACTGCTGCGTGAAAAAAAAATCACTGCTCTATTTTTAGAAAGATCGGGGGGCAATAGTCAAATGAAACTAAATTTCTCCATCAAACACTGAAAAATCACGAGTAGAGATTTATCCACCGGCAATAAAGCTCGAGTAATTAGCAATTTCTCATTTTTAAATAATTCGAATCTATAACAAAACTAATTCGTCAGTGGGTGGATTCTTCCATCGTGTCACGAAAAGTTTAAACAATTTGAAAAATTTTAATGATTTCCTCATAGTCAATCATTAGCCTCGCATGATCCGATAAAAAAAAACTCATGAAGATGTGTGCGCGTGCCTCGAGGTCCCAAGAGAGTAACGAAACAATGGGAGATTGTAATCTCTCGAGGGGGGGAGAGGGGGGATATTTTTCTCGGGACAAATAATCGCGTAACATATATACGCATTCACGAAGGACAGGAAGTGTGCTCACCGCACGAACGTGCATGGCCTTCCTGGCCGGAGCGAATTATTGTCCAGCGTGAAATGAAAACTAAAAAATTTCCGACGATGAAAAGATGAAAAGAAAAATTTGTTTTAAATCATCAGAGGGTCAGAATCGAGGCAAAATCGTTGGAATACATTTGAAAACTCTATTAGCAAATTCCTAATGTGCGACCGCGTGGCAAAGATGGCGTCTGTGACGCGGCTGTGTGAGAAAATGGCGGGTTTATCTCCCTCACTCACTCATGAATTCAGCTTTTATATCATCACTTCGCCTCGTGTGGAATCCACCTGCACGCCCTGAAATATACCCACAACACGTTGGAAACACATTTATTCCAGAATTAATCTTCGATTGAGAAAAACATGGGACGGCCCAGAGTGTCGACATGAACAACTGGAGGGAAAAATTAACCTCGGGTAATTAACTAGGAAAAAATAAAATAATAACAGTAGAGTAGTTGAAAAAAAAAAAACGAGGAGAAACGGGCAATTATTTATAGTAGGTAAAGTATATAACATGCAGACGAGAAAGGCAAAGTTGTTGAGCGTTTAGAAACAGCCTTTGGGGTCTGAATATCTGTCGGTTACGAAAGTAAGTGGATTTAGAAAGTACAAGCGGGACGAAGGGGATTCTGCAGAATGGGAGGACAGGTAATGCGAGGTGAACGGTGGCTGCAGTTGGAGTTCTTGTACTACTTTTGCCTGGCGGGAAGTGAACTATCTCCACTATTGCTCTAGAACTATTTGGCTGATCCTACTGAAATGTTAATCTACATTCTCAACAGTCTCTACTGTCTCCAGTAATTATTGCCAGTAGAGAACAGAGCGAGGATAGCGATCCGGGGGGATTAACAGAGAAAAAAGCAATTTTAGAATGTTCGAGAGGGTAGACGACGAGGCGCGAGGCCACAGGGGCGTGTGACTTAAAAATAGAATAAATGATGATTTAATGGGCCTCCACGTGCTTTTCGTTTTTCTCGAAAACTTTTTATAGGAATAAAATCAGATGGCACATCGGACTCGCTGCAGTGTTTCCTCTGAACCCAAAGCCTCAATGCGTTACACAGCAAGGGGAACATAGTTTTCACTGCTGAGTCCGTGTCTTATCGCAATGATACACGTTATCAAATACAAATAGAAATGAAAATAATAGTATTTATTTCGAAGAAAAAAGATCACTGTTAATAGTACCTCAACTGTGATGAATCCATGATTTGTTCGAGCAGATGATTGTGTCCCAGAGTCGATAGGAGAGAGAAAAAGACTGACTGATAAGTTCATAGCCAAGCCAGTTTCTCACCCCCAGTGACCCAACGACTGATAAAGAATCCTCCAATGTTCCTCCGTGTATAGTTAACGATTAATATTTTTTAAAAATCTACATTATCGAGTTATACATTAGAAAAAAAATTAAATTTAAGTATTAAGAATTCAAGCGTTGAGAGAGAACGGCGTATTCGTGGCAGCTGCCGACGCGTAACTAAACCAACTGGTACAAACGTTAGATCACACACTGCCCCAGCTAGAGCCTGCCTTGCTCTACCCACGGACTGGTCACGTGATTTGGCCGTTGCGTCACAAGTTACCCCACACCATTCCACGGGGGCTTCCAAGTTGGAGAGCGCGCGCGCCTCGCCTCTCTCGGCCACCGCCATCTTTACCCATTCCAACTGGACACCGACCATTTTTTGCCCCTTTTTCGCTCTCTCTCCTCTCCTCTCCTCTCTCTTCGTACCCATTCCCCTCTTTTCTTCGTATTTTATTCTCGCGTGTTCTCGTTTCGGTGAATTTCAGATTTTTTTTTCTTTTATTCCCTCAACTTTGCGAAGGCGTTTTTTCGCTGTTGCCACGCAGCAGTTTTCTACTTAGAATTTCTCAACAATTACGCTGATTTTCCGAAGGGGAATATACGTTTTTTTTCTACTCGTGGATTCAGGGCTCAAAGGATTCTATTTGAAATAACGAATAATGAGAACGCGTTTTACGGTTCGAGGGGCGACGAAGAAAAGGGGAGTAAACGCAGATGCTCTCGAACCCCAGATTCTCCCCGAGGTTGAAGGTATTCACGGTACACACTTGAGGTAAAAAAGACACGTACACACATTGAGAATTATAAAACGGGAATAACGGGGAGGAGAAGAGGGTCTACCAGGGATGAAAGTACTGAAGAACAATGGCTAAAGGGAGAGGGTGGGGGGCGGTTTAAAAAAATCAGAGAAAAGAGAATGAAAAAGCGGATGAGATTGAAAGAAACGCGTATTCCCGAGAGTCAGGTAATGTACATACGATTTGTTTCTTTACAAAGCAGCGATGTGGCCCCCGGTTGAAGGGGCGTGAGGTACACAGCAGTCTATTGAAATCCGGTGACCCAGTTGATACCTCAATATGGCGAACGGCCGTGACGATGTGTGTGCAATGCGGAAGTGCCCGTTTTCTTGTTTCATTAAATATTATCACGACAATGGCCACGATATCATTAATCACACACGGAACGCGAGACTTTTGATTAAAAAAAAACTTGCCAGAATATGAGAAAAAAAAATTTGCGAGCACACTAGTTCTGAGACTCACTCAATTCTAAGCTTCTACAATCACGTTGTTTCATTGAATAAAGTAGAATTGTTATTTCGAAATGAAGCGAAACCGTTATTAAACAAAGTCAATTTAGACCAAACGATTTGGAGAGACGAGTGTTGCACGAGTTGCGAGTATGGAGTGATTCTCCGGAGTTAACACACAACCGACTCCGATGGCGGGCTGCAGCGAACGAGAATGTGCCAGTCTGAGTTGGCTGCCGCGGCACTCTAGGTCGCCCCCACTTACTATACTGCAACGTTGGCACGTCTGCGCACATCTGGACACGATGCGATTGGTCGAGTGGATGGACGCGCCAGCCACGGATTGGGTCACGTGACGCCACAAGGAGCTCTTTCCCGTGGCAGAAGGGAGGGGGCGGCGGTCGGAGAGGAAGGGAGAAGAGCGAAGTAGTTGCTGAGAGAACACTCCGGCGAGAGGGACGTATGGCGGCGAGGGCAAGCGAAAGGAAGGGGAAGTTGGCGCGCGCGCGCGCGCGGCCTTTTTACGAAACGGCAAAACGACGTACCACGAACGACGGTCGAACAGGAACTGGCTGTGCAGCATGCGGTAACGCGTTACTTATGCTCGCACTCCGCCGGCCATCGGTGTGGGAAACGAGGGCTCAAACAATGATGTGGCCCTCTTCTCTTTACCTTCTTTTTTTTGTGGAAGAAGGGGAATAGGAAGCCTGGACGGGGGCGGGATTTCAAGAGTCAAAGAGGGGTAGGAAATGGTCTTTGGACACGTGGGAGGTCCCGCGTACGCACGCGCGGTCAACGGCCAAATGTTACCCCTTGTTTTATTTCGGATTTCCAGATCTCTTTGGATTTTCAGGAAATCGGAACGGGCTTCCAAGGGGAATTCGGGAGAACTTGGGGAGGCATGGACTTCTGATAGTCCAAGGGAGAACTCGATGTAGGGGTAGTTTAGGAGGAAACTCGACGGGGCGAGACCTTCGACCTATTTTACTATCGATCGAGGGGGTGGGCAAGGTTTTCAATGATTAATATGAGGGGAACACTGCGGCTGTGCACGCGAGACCTTATAGTTAGTTTTTTGGCAGGAATTCTGGGGGAATTTTTTTATTGTTATTATTTTGTACGGTTTTTTGAGTGACGTAATTCTTATAAGGAATTATTTACACTGTTATTCATGTAATTTATAAAATTTTACGTTGACTTAGGGCAAATGTGGTATCTTGGTATCGTGCATAAAATTTACAAGATTCTTTTACTGAAAAAATGAATAGCCCAGACCGGAGCTCAAACCCAGAACCTTCGGATTGCGCATCGGGTGCTTTTTCCGACTGACCTATCCAGCTCCTGGCGACTTCTTCATTGAAATTTCTTATACATATTGATTTTCGCCATTGGTTGTATCTCTTTTATACATCTGACATCAATTGCCTCTGCAAATTTCTTCGTGTTAACTGATTTGGGCCATTTTAATTGGTTCAGCCTGCCTAGTGGCTTGCTCCTTTGCTATCCATATTTAGGACAGTTCACAGTATGTGATCAAAAGTTTGGCTTTCTGTTCCACAAGAGCCCCTGGGATCGTTGGCGATTCCTGTTCTTGCCAAAGAGGGTGCAAGATGGTAATAGTTGACTCTAATTCGGCTTACAATAACTATGTTGATTGTAGTTGTATGTATGGAAGGGTGGAGATTTGGGTTACAGTGGTCAGAAAACGAGAATTTGTTGGTCAATTTTTGGAGGTGACATCAGAATCATGGAAATTGAGGTGAATATTGATTGCATTCATATCGTTTTGTTTTTTTTATTGAAGAATATTAAATATTGAAATCGTAGAAAAGAAATAGCATATTGATAGCCTTACTGACGAAATCTCCCTACTTTCCCATAAATGTATTAGACATCCTATGGTATATTTGCATAATTAACATCAATAATAACTAATAAATATTAGACTAGAGTAAAATGATATGAAAAACTGCTCCAATATTGGGTTCAATTGCTAGTTTTATCATGGAACTACGGATATTTTGAAAAGAAAAATGTTTCACAACTGAAATACATCAATTGAATCGGGTCTAGGCTAATCCTTAGGAAATAATGCTAATTCCTTAGGAAAAAATATCACTCGCAATGACGAAGTCAATTAGTCATTAAGTTGAACAAAGTTAAATACCGTTAAAAATAAAATGTCAAACCAACTATAAAAAATTAATGAACGTTCATTAAAAATGTTTCTGATTCCCAAAAACCCGAAGGTTTAATCGTAGTCTGTTGATCCGTGAAAAGTCATCGCGCCGAATATAACCGCTATTAACTTCACATGGCGGTCGTCCGGCCGTGGCTTTTAATAGTTCCCTGATGAAATCCCATTCTATTTCCGTTATCATCTCGCCCGTCCCACAAAAATCCCCGAGAAAACCAAAAGAAAACGATCACTGAAGAGAAGAAAAAACTAATCTCTGGAAGTTCTAACCCTGATTGAGCCGCGAGACTGATCGAGTGCTTTGGAAATTGACGCACGCGATGGAAGCGAATGAAGAAAAAAAATGTAAAAGTAGACAAGTAGAAATTAAGAAAGGAAAAATCGAAAGGGTTGAGGGAGCGCCATTGGTGTCTTATACCTCCGTCCTATTTTCCTCTCGTTCGGGAGTATTCGGGATATGGCTGGCGATGATAGCCGAGAGTAGGGGAAGCCACAAGGGGTGGAGAGGGAAAATATAAGTAGGTCGCTCGGAGGCCCGCACGTGTCGTCCTTGACTCACATAGTGATGTGCGCAAGCGCTTCGCTGTTCTACGGTTGCCGCATTGCCGTTCGCTAGGGCTCTTTTTCTTTGTTCTCTCCATCCTACGAAAACTACAGTCCTCCTTTGTGTGGGTTTTGCGTACGTTCCACTAACACGCGTGATCCGCTCGTACAGAACAGACTAAATGAACGCATACAGAATATCCTTCGTTAGCATACTTTAATTAACATCCAATCAACGAATTTTTTTGCAGGAACAGTTTTCAAATTAAGCGCAATTTTTTTATCCCAGTGGTTTTAGGGAGAATTATCAGCGTGTGCAGTTGAAAAAAAAATGGGAGAATATTACGAGTTGCTTCTTATTTCTCAGGGAAATTAATCAAATTCTAGAGATATTGTCGTTAGGATGAATTTTTATCCTGAATTTATAAACGATTATTGCGATTTACACCGAATCTTTTAATTTCACTGTTTTCAAGGAAAAAGAGCAAATTTAGGCCAATATTCATCCAGAAGTAGTGAATATTAATGGAAAACTGTACAGGAAATGGAAAACTTGTCTGTAATTTAACCATACACAGAGATCAATTTTTACTGATATGTTCTAAATTTTATTAATCGGTTGGATCATTCTTAAACAACCCCTCAAGAACTTTTAGTGAGCAGCCAACCAATTTTACTGAAGCAGGACGGTAATTTTTTCCGAGCAGCCAAAATACTATACGATTATATAAGGAACGGTAATTTCTACTGAATTTTTCTCTCCGTGCATTGATACGACAATTTTGTGGACGTAATTGAAAATACTGTATTACGCAGTTACAGAACACACTAAATTCCATAACAATTGCACAAATTAAACCTCATTGCTTTATGCTCATTTTTTTAACATGAAAATTGCCAATGATGGGAATAATAGTTAGAGCGAGTCGTTGATGAATATGAAATTTCGCCGGTAGTTGAATAACATCACACAACGTCTTCACAAAGAGAATTCAATAGAAGGATAAAAAAGACGATAAAAAATTCCCACTTGTCTGGAAAACTACTACTTCAGTCTCTTTTTTCCTTTTTCTTTAAATTCTATTAAATTATGATTGCGGTATATTGTTACACAAAACCTTTTCCCCAAATTTTTCACTTACTTTGAATATTTCGCGAAAATTATTCAGAAAATATTCAATTTCTCCGTAACTTGATAACACGCTCGGACAGTTTCATGAAGAGAATTGAGAATCCCTGTGTTCCCCAGTACTAAATGGCCGAAATGAACACGTACGTAATATCCTTCATTAACGTATATTTTAATTAACATCCAATCAACGAATTTTCATCGTGAATTTTCGTCAATATTTTTTTTCACAGTTATCATTATTCACTAATGTCGCTCGGATAATTATTCTATGGAGCAATAACGTGCATGCGGGTATGTAATCCGTGTAAGCCAATGGAGCACACAAGTATTACGAGAGCCTAGAGAGGCTGGCACTCCCCGCTCCTCTCTCTCTCTCTCTCTCTCATCTCTT
>JAPYZM010002487.1:0-18762 GCA_030522845.1 Psyttalia concolor
TTCCACATAATATCCCCAACGTGAGTGAAACCTACGCGACGGTTAGCCGGTGTTCAGGGTGTGACGGCCCTAGGAAAGAGACACGGGACAAACTTCCCATATGTGAATAGTCATAGGCACTATTCACAAAGTTAGATCATCCAGGATTAATGCTGAGGATGGTCTAACTCGAAACGTCACACTTCTTCTTAAAGAAGTATGATAAGAATGTAATTTCGATGGAGATTAATTAATCAAACAGAAGAAAATTTCCTTGAGCGTGAAAGGATAAAACCAAAATATTTCAGACTGATTTTATAATTCAAAATAGTCCAAATATTTTAGAAAATTATTTTAATTTTGCGTTTCTACACTGACCGCAGAGCATTAATACTTTCGGGTTGGGTAGTAATGCTGAAGAATGAAAGCAGTCTTATATTAATGCGATTTTTTTCTTAGTGCTGTGAGCTTTCAAAGTTTGCGGACTTACTGCGGACTACGTTTGAAGTAGATAGTAAATCCTTTTATCAAGTGAGATTGGTTTCCACACGTCACAAGGCCCTGAGAATTACTATCGAGGGATGACATTCATTGGAGTTTTATTCTGAGAAACCTGAAAATTTCTGTACAGCAGTTTTATTTGATAGTGTTACACTTTTTCTTATCTTTCCATACTTATCGCCATTACGGCTTGGGCTTTAGGCAACTCCTTGAGTTTCAGAATCGGCACATTCAAGAATACGTCATTGTAATTGTAGAATTCTGCTGAACGCAACTCGGGAAACCCACACTTGGGAATACCCCCATTGAAAATATAGGGCCCTCATCAGATGATATTTTACTTTTGTTATTTTCCACATTTTTAGTAATTCCATATTGTTCCCTCAATTGATACCATGACGTCAAAAACTTTCCTACAGTTCCATATCCGTTGATGCTATGTCGTACTGGGACAGGTAAATCCGTTCGCTCCTCCATCCGGCAATCCTTTGCTTGATTTTCCACTTGGCAAGAAAACTATTTCACCCCAAGGTAAGGTAGGTTTCTACAACAGTTGGGAATTAGGTAGGGGGAATGTGTTCATTTTTAAGGTAGGACAGTGGGATTAATGGGTGGAAAGGATTTTGGATGGGTGGGAATTCCTGCTCAATATATTTAGTCCACAAATAACTGAAGAAAAGATTCAGATATTTTCAGACCGGGAATCGAACCCGAGACCTTCCGATTACCAGTCGGGTGCTCTTCCCATCTGAGCTATCCGAACATATACTGATTTCCATTGGGACCACCTTCACAATTCCCTTCAGACCCATCTTTAGACACCTCACGAAATCCTGCCATCGTTTTCTCCAATTCCACTGTTCCTGGACAAGACCAAGACAATGTATTTATTCGCTTTTAGTAGAATTTGCATTTGACCATGCAAGTCCTGCTCGATATTAGTTTGAACCAAAGTCAAAAGGGCTTTTGTCGTTCCTCTCTTCTCTTCCTCTTTCAAGTCGAAGGTATTTCCTCGATTGAATCGAGCGTTACTCGTTCAGTTCTGGCAGTTAATTTGCTGACGTCTTCATCTTTCCGTTGGTTCCAGCTATTGAACTTCGTATGGAGTTCTACGAGTGATTTAATTATGCTGAATAATGCGTCGTTCGATTTATTTTTCCAATCCTTCGATTATCGTATGTATCAGGTGTACCAACACATTACCAATCAATTTGTTCCAGAACAGTTTTGAGGAGCGTAGAATGTAGCTCAGGTTCTAACAAATGTTTGCACTCTTGCACGACTCCAAATAACTTATATTAATTCATGGCTCTCTTCATCATTTAATGAGGGTACCAAAGCATCGTTCAGGTATAGGGGTCTCCTCTCCCTGGCGGACCTATCGATTCGAAGAATCGAGCGACCCGGTTAGTCGATTGTCATCGATCGTTGGTCGATTGTGATGTCGAGTCTGGTTAGCTTAAACGACCTACAATCGAGTTCCCTGAAAGTCGATTGCGAGTCGATCCAAGCTGGAAATCTGTTGGAATCGAGTAGAAGTCGATTAAAAACAAATTATCAGGAAATTTTTTCAATCGAAATGAAATTCACATTGACACTCGATTCCAGCAGATGTCCAGCTTGAATCGACTCGCGATCGACTTTCGGGAAACTTGATTGTAGGTCGTTTAAGTTACCTACACTCGACATCACAATCGACCATCGATCGAATGGCAATCGACTAAGCGGGTCACTCGATTCTTAGAATCGACAATCAGTCGAATTTGAATCGACGGGTCCGTTAGGGCTGGGTCGGATTACTGGGGACATCATGACCATTATTCAGTTGCGTCCCGGTAGCTATTCACCTTTGTCCAAGCCTTTATAGCTTCTTCCCCGACCGTTTCTACTCAGGAGTACATTGTCCAGTACTTTTAACATCTCTCCGACTATTTGTCGCCTCTTATTTTTCCTTATATGACATCGTGTCCTGCAGTGGTGGAGTCCAATTATCTAGGGAAAGTGATCCCTCCGTTATTGCGATCGGCTGATGAAGCATAATTCCTTCCACCAAGATTCAAAGCCGCACATCGTGACACCACGATGAAACAGACCTAGTTCAGCTACACCGTTCAGTTCGCCAAGTTCAGACCTAGTTTAGCTAGACCGATGAAAAACTTTGATAGCAAATCCGAGCGAATTCTATGAAAATGCTAGAGGATCTCCAAAAGATTTGTAAGGGATGTCTATTAGAGTTTTGTCAAAAATTGAAGTTGTTTTTTGCCGATTTCTGGTAACTCATCGGGTACTTTTGATAGATATTGAATAGAATAGTTAATTAGGTAATATTGATGATATAATACACCAGTCTATAACGCACACTTGATTACAACATCAGTGGAAATTGGAGATGATGATGTTTTAGTATTCTGTTTGTTGTATTTTTAGTGCATAAGAACATCAATTATGGATAAGAAAAAGGCAAAAATTGCGGAAACCAAAACGCCGGCTCAAATACTGCACGAAAAATTAGCAAAATGTGGTTCAACAGCCAAATACGAATTGATATATGATTGGACACTGACAACTACAAACGTCCCGAAATACACATGGAAAGTGACAGTTCAAGGCCAAGAAGCATTCGGTACAGATAACAATAAAAAAAAGGCAAAGCAAGAGGCGGCCCGGGCTATGCTGACACAAATAATTGATGATATTGAGCTATTGAAAGCACTTCCACAAAATACTGGAGAGAATATGCAAAATCACATTGGCCATTTGAGTGTGGGTATTCACTGATTTATTATTAATTGTTAGGATTTTCGAAGCATGAACAATCCATTATTTCTCGTTTAATTTTGGACAATTCAAATTGAATCTTGGTTAGATATTATGTCTCCGTGGCTCCAATGTTCATTGTAAACCTCCCTTTGTTGAAAATAACCATGTTGGTTGTCGCGAATTAAAAAAATACATACTTCCTCACGCTTTGCGTGGCCCCGGATCAACGGCGTGGACGTGGTGGTATCTGGTCCCAAAGACAACACATGTTGAACAGACATAGACAAGAGACAATACAAAGATGATGTCAAAATTGATCGACAATTGTCTCTCGAAAAGTCAATCCAGACACATACAGCCGAGCCTTCTAGAAAAAAATTTGGAAATCATACATTTCCGGGCTGTCGTTATGGGGTTTTTTATTCGTGTGGCGTTGGCGTTCGCGCCGCAGGCGAGGACAAGCCAACTACACGAGTAAAAAAACACTATAACCCCACCCCGGACAATATTTTTCCGTAGTGACTTTGACTTTACCGAGTTTGGGACAGAGCGAATGCCAATTCCCGGACGAGGAAAAGTCAAGGTCAGTACGGGTGGGTCAGACTGCCAAAGAGACCAAGTGGTCAATTTGGTGAGGGAGCGACAATTTCAATATTCAAGATCGCTATAAACTTTCACAAATCATTTCCCCCAAAATCGGTTCTCAGATTCAACCTTGGGGCACGGAAACCTTCATCTTCGCCAAGTTTCATTAAATTTAGTCAGATGGGCCTATACTAGCTATTTACCCTAATTTCTGTACTTTTAGATGTTTTGCTCCAGAAATGCATTACCACAGCCACACTATTACGAAGATCTTGAAGATGGCCCGGCTCATAAACGTAGATTCTACTGGAACTGTACCGTAGGTAAATACAAAGAAGTCGGTATTGCTCATTCTACAAAAGCAGCTAAACAGTTGGCAGCTCAGGCAATGTACCTCAAACTCATGAATGTAATAAATAACCCCAACGATGTCCATTTACTCGACTACAGACTCAATACTGAGAACATGCCATTGTGCAAAATTGAAAAATCAGAGAAGCTGGAGCCATCAGACGTAGAAGGAGTAGAGGACGCTGAGAATGAGTATGGCAATCGCATGTCTCCAGAGCCATCGGATTTTGAAGAAATGCACGATGACTTGGATCGAGCATCCGAGATGAGGTATCAAAATGAAAGGAGAGAGAGTCCAAGGAGAGGAGATCGAAGATATGAAAATGAAGATTACGATAGGATTGATTACCACTCCACTGCTGATTACTCAAGGTCTGAAAGTTCTCGTAATCCACAACGTTCTAAAAACATAACAGTTACAAGTGAAGAGTGTCTCGAGAAGAAATACAAAATTCAACTCTCATCATTCACCGATTGGTCTATTCCTCTGAGATCCGAACTACGTTCTTGTGATGATAACGAGCAAGCTGTAGCAGGATCAAGTACCTCCCAGGATCATCACAATGTGAAGAAAGAAATGAAGTACTCACAAAGTATTAATGCTTCGAGGATAGATGAGAAGAGTTCAATGGATCAAGGCACAGATGAAATGAATCATTCAGTTCAGGACCCAGTATCTCCGACACCTGCACCACCTAACGATTACGAAACTGGTGAAAATATCTATGAAACTGATGATTTTAACATCGAACCTCGATCGATGGGGACAGAATCGGAAATCGACATCACCGAGCATAAAATTCAACCAGAAGTTGAATTTAAAATTAAATTGGAAGGCTTCACTACCTCTGCTGTATCGCCTGTTGTTTCTAATGCTGCGAGTGATCATGAGTCCTCAGCATTGCGAGAACTGAAGGACATTCCAGATAGTCCTGATCGGAAAGATTCTCGTACACAAGAGAAGTTGAGTACGGTAGCTGCAGATATTGGTCCTGTTAAGAGTGGTGATACACCTGATTCAATTGATCTTCAAACTGCCAAAGACCGAGATAATGAGAGAGCTGATAAATATAGAATTGACGTAAGAAGAGCCACTTGCGAGGCAACCGACAGATGTTCTGCAGCGATTAGCAATACCCGTGACTCCTCTCAGGCGGGGGCTGTGAATTCGTCAAATCTATCCGCAGAGGTACCGAGTTCTTCTCAGAAGATAGACTCCCTTCCGGAGTATTCGATGAGATTAGAAGTGGCAGATTTATCGTTCAGGACTGAAAACATGGAGGTAGGGAAGCCTCGAACACCTACAAAAGCTACAAATTTGAATCATTCGTTCGATAAAAGTAGAAATGCAAGAAAGGTACCTAGGGAAACCGCCGATAGATCCGCCGATGTGAAATTCAAGACTGACATTCCTATGGATATCTCGTTTGAGGATGAATCCCCGGAAAATGATTCTAGGGTGTCTAGGGGGTCGGTGAAGTGTTCGACGTCAGGGGCAGGCTCAACACATTCATCCGTCAAGGCTTCTAGTGAATGTAAAATTCAGTTGATGAACGAGACAGAAAATAAACAGAAGCAAACCTCTACACGTTTGCCTGAAGCAGTCGATTCTAATCTATTGAGAAATGAGAAGACCGGAAAAAGAATTCATTCATACAGCCCATCATTTCCAACTGAACCAGTGAAAGTAATTGATAATTTTGAAAAGTCAGTGCCTAAGGAAGCTTCAGAAACCTCTAATGGAAATGTCGGACGGAAAGTTTCAGTTTCCCCAGTTAATGGGCCGGATGATGAAAAGAATGGAAATTCCTTGGATGAGAAGGCATCGGTGGGGAATAATTCAAATCGTTCAGCAACAGAAGAAAATGGAGCGCCAATTGTGGAAGCGAATGGTCCTATTAAAATGACAATATCTGCCTATTACTATATGATGTTGACTGAACATGGTATAGATTTAAAACCGAAAATCTTTAATAGAATTTGTGACTTGATCGATGCGTTAACTAAGTGGGATGTCATTGAAAATCCACACATTATTGAAGAGGGTATATCAATTTTGAAGGATATCATAGTTCCCATTGATCTTCATTTGAGTAGAGATATTTATAAAGCACATGATGGAGAATATATTGTTGTCATTCATATTAACAGTATTTCAGAAATTGTCGAAATGAACAAAAATTGTGATTTCGATGAGGCTAATAGAGCCGTTTTTTTTAAAGTCATCAAGAGACTGGACAAATTGTTACTGTGATTTTGTTTGTAACTTCTACTTTAGTATAACTTGAGTTTCAGTATTTAGATATTGTTTGCTGATTGAGGATCAGTGGAAGGATCCCCTGAAAAGTATAAATTGTCTAGTGTCGCAGTATTTCAAGAGGGGAAAAATAATTTGCGTAGCCTACGATAGTACAAATTTCCATATATCTTAAAAAAAGTTGTGACTTTCTTCATGCGATTATTGAGATGAAATAACATATTTCATTGGCTTCACTATCAGTCATAAACTATTATATAAACAAATTCGCTAGACTGTTCTATGGAATTTCTGTTAAAGTTTTGTTTCTGGAGAGTGCAATCAGTTTTGGGCTGTTTTTATGCAAAAATCCTGCAGTTTTTTTGTGAATTTGATTTTTCCATAGAACTTTTTCAGTTGAAATATTTTTTATAAAAGTTTTTCGACCCAACTTTCCCGAGTTTTCTCGGTAAATTTATGAAATTCCTCACTCATTTTTTCTCATCACTCATTGAAAAATGTGAGAAAATTATAGGCAATTTGACCTGATGAGTTTCTCTCGAAAGTATGTCAATAGGATAATTTTTATTTCAATATCAAATTTGAATGTACTTGACATAAAATATAATTCCATCCAACATTTTTATTGAATTTTCAATAATTAGTGGAAATCCTATAGATTTTTCTATCGAATTCATTGTTCTCATTCAATAGTTTCCTGATTATCTATAGGCGGCTATTTTTATCTCATTATTTCTTCGAATATTCCAATTTGTTTCTTATCCTCCGGTTTTAGACTATAAAACAAGGACATACGCCATACTAAATTGATTTCACCGATTGTTGTGAAGCCGACAAAAAATGAAGAAAATTGATAGAAGACAAGTTAGTTCTATCGCTATGTTGGTAAATACCTCACATTCAAGTTTTTAATGCATTTATCACCTTAGAATGGCTGAAGTGCACGCAGTTAATGCTGTAGCCACTGAAATTATTTGGTCTGGCCATGAGTCTTCCCAATACATCGCAGTATAAAATATTATGTATATTCATGAAATTACTTATGATTTGATTATTTTCCAAAACGTTTAATTTTATGCTCTTGTATCTAGAATGTAGGCGTTAATGGTACTGGTTATAAAATGAACCAAATCTCTAATTGTTACTATTTTTATGTTATCACATAATATCTTTACGGTTTTGTTAGTGTATTCATTTAAGTAAGATAGTTTGAATTCAAGTTAAGTATTGTAAAATCTAACATCATCCCCACGGCAAAAAAAAATTGTTCAAAATTATATTTTTCACTACAACTTATTCTAATGAGATGTTTTCCATGGAATATTCTCCGCTCAAGATTTTTTAGTTGATTTGTTTTTAATGAAAAAGAAGAAAAATCGAATTTTGAAAAATATCTGCATAGAATAAATTTCTGTGAGAAATGTGAGTGTATTGAGATCTACAAAATTTTTTCTGAGGAACATAAAAATGTATAGCAGAACTCCATTAGAATTATTTAGTCAACGCGAGAAATTTTTATTAAATATTTCTATCTGCGCAGTCTGGCGGTTTTTTTTTCTGAAACGACCAGTTTTATTTTTACTGAATGCACTAATTCATCTTTGATCTCGCGTGGAAAATCTCTTCATTTTGACGAGGACGTAAACCATTCGAAACTGATCTTACCGTTTGCTGTGAAGCTAAAAACATTCCCGAGGAGAAGTGTGAAGTCAATTTTTAATATTTCGACGTTATCAAAGAAAATACATCTGTTACTTTGAGCGTCGCTTTTGTGCTAGAATAGCTTCAAGCCAAGCGATCTCATTAGAGCGAATTAATTATTGTCAGCATTCAAATATGCAATTTTTCATAATCGATTATAGTATAAAATGTCACCTATATATACATGAGAGATTACTGAACGTTTTCACGTTTCTCTAACTGTTTTCAATTGTTTCTGCTGCCTTTGTTTGTAAATGTAGACAACAAAGGGATTAATTATTAATAAATTGGTTTTGCCAATTATTGTTGAGGGCAGTGTAAAGAAAAAGTATATTGTAAGTTCCGAGCATTCCTACGGTACCAAATACAACATATTGTTATGAAATTTCAAATAATTAATTTTGATACTTGATTATATACCAGATTTTTGTTGATTTCCTCACAATTTTACTGATACGCAATTGGGTAATTATGCATAACAGTTACTCCATACATTTTCCAATATAACTACAGTAAATCACAAAATTTTGGAAGGTAACAGAGGTTTTTACTTCAACAAATTGTGACAGAAATACGTTTTTCAAAAGACAATCGTACTTTCAACTGTTGTTATTCTTTTTACCATTCGAATGGGAAAACGCAACACTACAATATTTATCAGATTGATAGTTGACTATTGGGGCGTCATTTAGTGTAGGACGAGCAATAGATGGTCATCTGCACAAGATGGAAATGTTAATGGGCTCGATATTTATCAACCGAACGACTTGAAATGTACGTTTTACTCAGATGGTAGCTTCCATTATCACTTAACACGTGTCTCAATGGTCCTAAAATTGAGAAACTTATCTCTTATAATAGAACGAGAGCTTCAATATTATCAGATATTTATCGATAGGTTCCTGAAAACAAATGAACGTGTCAAGTTTTCCAAGATAAAATAGGTAGGTAGCGGGAGTGATTTTTCTAGAAAATTTGATACGCTCGTTTGTTTGTAGGGAACCTGAACTCTAGTGATTGTCCATCAATCACAGGACATTCAAAAGGACCACCTAAATTGGCAACGGTTTAGGGCGAAATTGGGTCGCCAGGTGGATGTTCTCAGCGATGAAAAATCGCTGGAGTAAGTGCGGCTTGATTCCCCCACCCCTAACATCTGTGGCATTGTGGGAATCAATTGCACAGATAATCCTTTCTCGTTCGAGACCCGAAGGTGCTAGCACGGAGAATTCTCTTTTGACGCTCGAGCGATAACCCAGTGCCTCGCTCTGAATAATTCGTGATACAAAATGGACAGCTATCAGAAGTTGAACGTCCTGGTGCAGAAAGTAGTGAAAGTTGCCGAGTAAGCACTAGCAGGTAGTCGGACTCGCAAGTATCCGAAGAGAACATCCCGGAGATTGATCTCCTGGGGGTTATGTTGGTAGAGGAATTCACAGTGCCGCAAGGTACTGAGGACACTCTTTCACCGGTTTCAACGTGCCTCTCTCTTACCTATAATCGGCCGTTGACCGAAGAGCAGGCCGAGATAGTCCTACTAGGCCAGGACGAGGGGATGGGAGCGATTCCTTCTCCTCCATTCGAACCGATGAAGGTTGAGAGCCCTCGGGTGAAAAATTCCGAGGAGGAACTCGTCCTCCGAGGACACCTTCAGGGCAGACCTCCACTGGAGGGCCCTCCAAGTGGTTTAACGGACGAACGAACAAAGGGGATCTCCCCCCCCCCCCTGTCCGCCGCTGAAGCAAAAAAACTCTTGGTGCAGCGGGAATGGGTCGGAAAACGCCCCTCCATAGGCTACTTGCTGAAAGGAACCACGCAGCTCAAAGGCCAGCCAAAATCTGGGCCTTCAGGGGTTGGAACCACCCCTGGAGATGGGAGAAAACCTCCTAAACCCTCGAAATTGAGAGGAAAGGAGAGAAGAGAAAGAGCGCGGGCCGAGAGGTGGACTCTCCAGGCCGTGGAAGCCGGCGACGTTCCTTCCACAGATGACAATCAGATGACATCATCGTAGCCATTTTATCGGAAGAAAAACACGGTTTTCTCTCGGCATGCGCCAGAGAAGGCCTGAAAAATGGTCTAAAAATAGCCCACCATCCAATCCTGGATGAAAAGACGCCAAAAATGGTTCTATGAGTGCAAAGGGTAAAGAGCGAGGTGAAAACCCCCAAAAACACACATGTAGTGGTAAGAAAATCGAGTAATAGGCGCCATTCAGTGCCTCGACAATCGAATCCTGCCGTCAAGCTAAAACAGGCCGAAAGCTAAAATGAAGGCAACGATCAGCTGACAAGTAAAAGCACTGCCTGGAAGGGCCCGAAACGTGTTCGAAAGGACACAATAAATAGAGCAACGAAAAACCCCACACGAGGTGTCGTAGGGATCATAAAGCAAGCACCACACAAGTAGATACTCTTGGTAGCATTCTAGAGAGCGCGGGAGCTCGAAGCGAGAGGGTTGGCAATGCCTCTCCTCAGCTGGATCGAAACCTGGCTGAAGCAGCCTGGATCAGAGAAGTAAAACTCCGCGTCGCGTAGTCAAGAACCACTACTGACGAGCCTAGGGGGATGCCCTGCATCCTCCACAGAGAAAAACGGGTTTATCGTGGAGCTCGAGGTGACGACCTGGAGTCTCCAACGTTTGTCGAGGCTCGAGCCTAGAAGGCTCGAGTCGTGTCATGTGAGCCCGTGGATCTGGAGTGGGCGGTGAGATCTGACCATGCGTATGTCCTCGTGAATACCACGCCAGGGACGTAACCTGCGATACTCTATATGGACCTCGCCCACTCTCCGATGACGCTAGCCGGGCACCCGGTCGTCCGGCCTGAAAGTCCTCTGATGAGATGAGGGATCCCCAGGGGCCGGTTTTGTTGAACCTCCCGCAAAGGTCCGGCTGGCGTCTAACCAAAGAGGAGTAGAGGCAGGCCAAAATCTAGTATGGATTTTTCCTAGCTGAATAACCCGGCAAAATATCTTGACATGCCTGGTGAGAGAACTGGTCCCTCTGGGATTCCATCAGCTTGATTGGAGGTATGGAGTGAACAAACGACCCATGGCCGTCAAGTTTGCCAGACTAGTACGCAAGATCCTCCGAGCTAACTCCAACCATGACTGAAATAGCCCTGATACGGTAAGGAAACTCGGATCGGGTGGTGAATAACGACTACGGGCAAGTGTAGGGGGAGGCTCGCGCATTCCCCACGAGCGAAACGGGGTTCGGTGGAACTCAAAATGACGATTTCGAGTCTCCGACGATTGTCGAGCCTCGGCGGCTAGTTCGTGGAGTGCGGACGTTGACAGAATGGGAGGTATCCCTCCTGTCGGTCCGACCATACGCCCGCAGGTTGATGTACGTGATGACCGCGGCGTGCTACGATCGACGGTCGTCAAGTGGTGAATGGAGATCCACTTTCGTCAGACCAGCCTAGTCACGTCCGAGGCCCTAGTGGGTCCCAGTTGATTCGCCGTTATTAACCTCTTCCAGATTAGAAATAACTTGGAGGAGAAGTCCCTCCAATAGGCTGAGAAGCTCTTTGAGCAAGCCGGGCTAATTTCCCAAAGGACAATCATGCTGAAAAGTATGATTCACAGCTTAAACTAACAGCACGTTATTGAACATGATGTAACGTAATACTCCCGGTAGACCTGATGTTAGCCGGGCATCCAGTCGTCCGGCCAGAAGTCCTCTGAGTATAGAGCAGAATAGAACTTTCCGTAAAGGTTTTGCTGGCGCCTAGGAACGAGCGTTAGAGCCGCCAATAGTAGATTAGAGAACCTAGGCCAGTAAAGTAAGGAATGTCTCAGATCACATGTAATTATCGGCCGAGGCGAAGCCGAGGTCAACAAACATGTGCGCTTTGCACAAGATATCACGAAATTGACATGTTGGAAGCATCCAAAATCTAACTAAAGTGCAGATTACATGAATCTATGACGAGAATTTCTTTTCTAGTCTCGAAAATATCGGAAAGTTCGCTCGGGATAAGAGAATCCCACCTTGTAGAAAAAGTTTTTTTTTATCAATACGGCGACTGAAGATTGATAAGCATATTTCACGATATTGAAAATTGACAAGAGGATATTTTCTTGTACCCAGTACATTTTCTTTGTAAAAAGAAGATTTTTCCCTCAGTGTATGTCCGTGTATAAAAATTCCAGCATGACCTTCATTACCTCCGGGTTCATGTTCTCGGTCTCCAGTGAGCCGCCAGAACCACCTTCTGTGCTGCGAATTTTTGAGTTCTCACAATAATAAGCACATCAGTCAACTGTGGTTTTTTCACCCTCCTGAACTGGTGCTAGAAGTACAGTCTCGACTTTCGTTTTTCGCTTCCAACACTCGTGATTGCCGTATAAAAAATAAAAAAAATTCCAATCCTTAATTCAAACCTTCTAAATTTGCATTGGCCCCTCTTTTCATTCTTTCAATACCGTAATTACCGCGTAAATTAAAAATTGGGAAATAGCATCTACAATTTCTTTTTGTACAGCGGAAGAATTGGTGACAGAATAAGAATTGATTATTTTGTATAATTTTTTGAAAGCAAAATTGAGGTTTCAGAATATAAAAGTTATAAATCATTTATTTTAATGAAATATACATGAGCTCTTAAAATACGGGTTACAGATCGCATTATTTCGTTTCTATTAAAGCGAACAAATTGTGAGCAGAAAATATATATACTTATATTATGAAATGGAAAAAAGAACAAGAAACTATTAAGAAATACTCCGTACATCAATTTTGAATCATCTAAAGTAGACGTCAATTTCAGTGCATTAAGTCTTTTAACTTAATAACTAATTACTCATGCACTCAATTATAACTCCATAACACTCAATTTTTATGGAAAATGGTTTGGACTTTCGCAAGCAGAAGTGAAGAGAGAGAACGCTATTTAAATCGCTGTAAAATTCGAAAACAAATGATAAGAAAAGTTGAAAATGAAACGATGCCATGTTTTTTAAACTAAACAACAGAAAAAATAATAAAAGAACTTATTGGTTTGTGACGTATTGAGATCGGCCAATACGTCGATTATTAATTATTCAATAAAATAATAGGAACAATGGTGGGGGACGTGAGTTAGAGATTTGATTACTCTTTCCTGTCATCCAGACATTGGTCAGCAGTCCCAGGGTATCATTTGGAGATTGGTCAGCAGCCCCTCGGTATTGTTGAATACCTTGGTCAGCGGACATACAATCCCAGTTGGATACCTTGGTCAGCGGTCACACGATGTCCTCTGGATACCTGATTAAGCGTCTTCACGGTTTTGCATAGCCCAGTCCACGTCGACGTCCACGTAGATCAGCGAATTGGGGCTTTGACGAGTTTGAGAGACTCCTTGAGAGTGGAAATACGTCGAGAGCTAGAACAGAGTAGACCTCTGAGTTCAGGCCTTCAGCCACACCAGAAGTCATCAGTACTGTCCAGGAATCCATTGGAGTACCAGAGAGGACATTCAGGGATTATCAGTGAACCAGTGATCCATAGTGGAAACATAATATCATAACCTACCATAATAAACGTACAAATCCCAACTATACCACTCAGTATTAACCTAGTGGGAGCTCATCAAAACATCAAACCTGTGACGTTGATTATGTCTATTAGGTTTCAGATGTTTTGTTGCAATTAAGTTTAGATTGAAAATATTGTCGAGTTTTATGTCATGTTCTTTTACTATGGCCCACATGATATCTTCTGTTATATCTGGGCGTTTAAGTTTCATTTTTCGTCGTAAATAGAGATAAAAATGTCTCTGAAAAAGTCCAATATCTGACGAACGGAATAAGTCACTTTTCGCCTGTCATGAAGGGAGGAAAACTAGATAAGTTGTCCTCAAGTGCAAAATTACGACCCAAGCCGAAGGCGAGTGTTATTAGCACGTGCAGAATGTCTGTCTCATTCTCCTCCCGAGGGTTGAAAGCGATTTTCCTGCCGAAATGGACGAAAGTGAACGTTTCTAATCGAGCGAGGCGAGGTTAGAATGCTCATTTTCAGTCCATCCAGGCGGTAAATAATATTTTGAGAAATCCTAAGCAGCAATAGATCAAATTTTTCTTTTCACCTTCGGCTTAGATTATAACCATATGAATCGACGCAATATTTTATATCTCAAGGAATAAAGTTATAAACGACTGAACAAAATGAACTTACAATTTACGGCTTATCGATAATCAAGACATAAAATAGATTAGTCGGCTGTGTGGTATAACGCACTAACATGCTTTTTTCCCGTATTCTGTCTCATTTCCTACTTTTTTTTCTAGCAATAATTGAGTGGAGTAACTCAATTGATAATGCCGGATAATTTTTCTCCATTTCTTTGTAGCTTGCTGACTCTGAAATATAGATAACATGGTCGGCAATGTATTCCAAAATGAGTTTTTTCAGTTCATACGAACGATGCAGATCAGCATAAATCAAATACTCTACAGCATTTTCATTGTTGAGTGTTTCACATAGAAATTTGTCACATAAAAGTCGTAAGCGTGGTACTTCGTACTTGTTAGCTGCCTCCAATAATCCACAAGCCAGTTCCTCTTGATTTGTCACCTCATCGGTGTAGAAGAATTCTAGCATGGCCTTCACGACGTCCGGGTCCATACTCTCAATCCTTACTTCATTCTTCTGATTTTCTTGTGTTTCTTTATTTTCGAACATGGCTGAGAAAACAGGGCTGCGAGCTGCTAGAATCACCTTATGTGCTGGGAATTTTTCAGTACCCACAATAATTGAAACATCACTTAATTTTGGTTCGTTGAATAGAAACTGCAAGTCTTGAGTCAATTGGCCATCTTTGGAATTGAATGTGCCCGGATTAGAGCTTATACCCTGGGGTTCGACCCCATTATTTATTTCATCAGATAAATCAATTCGACAAACTAGTTTTACGTTTTTACCGGATTCTATCAGCGTTGATCTCTTACAGAGTTTATAATGCCCATACCTTTTATTCATTGATTGGAGGGATTGTTTTAGTCCCCATTCGGGCAGGGAAACCGTAGCCTGTATTTTACGATCAAATAGGTCATCGCACAACCGATATACAGGCTGAAGAAAAATTGACGCATGACCGTTTGCATTGTAATAGAAACCATAAGGGTACAATATTAATTGCCATTCCTTTTCATTGAGTTTAATCGTCGGCGAATCGATCTCCTGAGATGAAAGCAGAGAATGTGATATAGACCATTCAAAGGTAATGTGTTCATCCAACCTCGTGATGTAATTTTTGGAAGCCATTTCGTAAACCGGATGAGTTATTGCCTTACCGGGACTGAAATGAGAATTATTTACACATTAGTAAGAAATATTCCTGTGAAAGTTACAGATAAAAATCTATTTATTACATTTTTCAACGAGTCGAGACGTGTTTCAACTGCCTACTGCAACGATGCACAAGATACTTCTGCCTCTCCTTCTATTTTTATGGCACTGACTAACAATGTCTTGCGGCCGTTTGCACAAGATACGAATAATCCTTTTGTTTCGCTTCTATCTTGGATGAAGTGAAATTATGATTCCACTTTGTCTAACATTTTTTGGGGGTGGGTGACGTGTTTTGTGACCGTTGTCCCCCTGGCGGAGCATTCCGAAATGAGATAAATCAGATCGGTGAGGAGGAAGTCCCTTCAATCCCGATCAAGATCGATGGGGATCGATCGATTGAGACAGGAATGCTCGATCGGTTTCATTCCTCAACCGCTGTATAGTCAGCAGGGAAAAACAAAATTTTGGAAACTAATTTCAATAGTTTGGGAATAATTTAGGATAATTCAACCCCCGGATTGATCAACAGGCATTGCCTTTCTTTAGATCCATTCGAACGGGAGTAAATTTTCCCCCAGCCTTTTTCGAATTCTTTAAAGTGAAACCCTCGCACGTGTTGCATAGGGAAAATTAATTGCCTGTCTATTCGGCATTCGATTAATTTTCTCACCGAGCAGGTAAGTCATTATTTTTGTTTAGTATGGATTCTTACCTCTCAAGTGTAAACACGTCTGCCGCGTCATAGATAATCGAGGGAATACTTTCATCAATAAAAAGAAGAGAGAAATTTCCCTTGACTTCGTTATAATTAATTCTTATAATGGATTCTACAAGTCAGAAATACTAAGAAGAGAGAAAGATAACTACTCTCTTTAATGATACCAGTTATGATTTAGTCTACTCACACTTTTATCCCCTGGAAGTTCTGTATTCTCCTCACAGCGAAAATATTAATTATGTGGCACTGATTCGAAAGTGGTTATTAGAAACGACTGATAGAGTTTGAATGAGCAATAAGTAGGGTTTTGAGTCTTTTCTCAATATTGAACTCAAGCACAAAATCGTAACAGGTAATTTTGCAACCTGTCAGCCGACAATACGAGTTCTTTTATTAATAAAATTGCGAGACTGACTACTACGATGATCTGCGTAATTGTAGTCAAATAATAAGTCCCGATAATGAACCACCAACTAAACGCCGGGCAGAGAAATTACCGGATTCCGGAATTGAGTTTTGGGCAATGCCCCTGGACACGTCAGTTCTGGGGTTCAGTACCCTCAGGATGGAAGTGTTTCGGTGCTGATCTATCATTACCATACTTCCGCCTTGCTCATCGAATTACGTCGATGAGGCCGTGTTCACGAAATGCTTGGCAAATTGAAGCGTTTTGATCGCCTGATTTCACAATATAAAGAATTTTTTAAATATTCATTTATTGAAAATTTAATGCAATATTGCTGAACACAACAGACGCTTTGTAAAACTTCTGAAGAAGGTTGTCTAAATTTCTACGTTAATATTTCAGCTTATCGGGAAGTTCGTTACGAGGCTCGTCAACGGCCGACTAAAAAAAAATCGTGATACGAACTGTGTTCATGTTGTGGATCAGTCAGGAAGATAGTAGTCCAACGCAACAACAATGGGAGCTAGCGACGAACGACCCCGACCAATTTTTTTTGTAATTTGATTCAATTGACTTTTAAATAAAATTTTTCTGTAACTAATTTTTTCGGAATTATCTTCTCAGTTGTCAATTTATCATTACTATCCCCTTTATTAGCACTTTCTTCGAATACTGATTTTTTTAACGATTTATTATTCCCATTAATATTTTTCCTCTTTTTGGAATTATGGAAATAGTATATTTCCGGCCTGTCGTTATGGGGTTTTTTACTCGCGTGGAGTTTGTTGAGCCGAGCCTAGGCGAGGCGGCCAACCACGCGAGTCAAAAAACTCCATAATGACAGTCCAGGAACGATATTTTTCCGTAGTGATTTTCACTTTTTCGAGTTCGGGCAATACGGAAAAAATATAAAAAAGTCTGTCTAAAAAACTTGCAGAGAAAACCTTCCGTGCGGCTTTTAAGTTGGTGATCCTTTAGGATCACCAACCGCAATGGTCCTCAATGGTTAACACAAACCTCAAACTCTATCTCTGTTTGAAACATCTGTTAACAACTAATTTTTCAGATAGAGGGGCAGTTATTTAATCCATTACTTAAGGCTGATCTCGGGTAACGAATCTTCTAATATTCTCGAGAAATTATTTTTGAAACTACTCCACTTTACATTAATCTCCCTCAGCTTGCCTTTGGAAAGATTGGGAAAAAACAAACTACAAAATTACAGCAGCATCAGGGAACATTTCTGGTGTCACGCCGCCAAAATTGTTACGGATGGGAATAACATCTGAGCGATAATCGGTAGCGAATGCCAGGACGTTCAGGTTTATTGCAAATTTACTAAACTTTCATTCTTGATATTTCTCGAACGAAATATATCACATCGAGACGAAATCTATCTCATTGTACCACCTCAAATACCGATCTGATTGGTCAAAATCCGAGTTAAAAAAAACTCCGTTGAATATCAGTCAGACGTTGGATCCTTTATCCCTAATTTGTGAACTGTACCAGATATATTTGTTATTACCCTCCCTTTCTGATTTCTTCTATACATCTTTTCAATGAAACCAATTCCAAGAATTTGGCGAATAATTTGGCAGAATTCTGGAGTACAATATTCTAATTTAGGAGTTAATAGTTTATTTATAAAACAATACTTTTTATATAGTATCTAGTTAGCAGATCATCAATTTGCGATTTAACTGGACTCCATCGATGCCGACTCATTTGGTAGGATCAAAACAAAATTGATTTGGAATTTAGAAATTAATAATTACTTTGTAATCAATTTTATGCCATAGGTGCCCGTAATCACGCGATTCTAACCTCGCTTCGCTCGGTTAAATCGCGGATTACGGGCACTATGACATAAAATATTGTATGGAACTTGTGCGTAATGATGTTTTTTGGCTCGTGGGATTATAACACTCGCCTTCGGCTCGTGTTACAACCTCCCACGAGCATGTTGTATAATATACTATTTTTAATAGTTGTATTTTCATTCCTATCTTTTAACGCGAAAGAGAATTTCATCGCTTCATGTCTGTATAAACAAATTCAAAGAGGCGACAAATGTCTCTGTGCTTCCAAAAACCCCCTGATTGGGCACTTTCAGAGTGTTCTCCACTAATTAATAGTATATTATGCAACATGTGCGTAATGGTGTTTATGCCATAGGTGCCCGTAATCACGCGATTCTAACCTCGCTTCGCTCGGTTAAATCGCGGA
>JAPYZM010002488.1:0-13718 GCA_030522845.1 Psyttalia concolor
ATGGGTGACCGCTTAGGAACATCTCGCTCGCACAAAAATTACGGGCGGTAGGCACGGTGTAGCGGCTTAGTGTGTTCATCTAGTCAGCGTGACAGATGAATACATTAGGGCACTGCACAATCGGCCGGCTGTGCGACTGGGGTTTTACATGGTTTCCCGTGCACTCCTAGCTCGAACGGGGCACAGCTAAGTGTAAGACGGCCATGATACCGCAGATAATAAGGAGAGGAAAGTGGGAGGGAGAGGCAGGCTTGAGGAGAGGTTTCAAATCGAGAAAATACTTCGATAAAACCAAGGAAATTACGAATGAAAAAAAAATATCGTATAGGCTAAATGGAATTAACCGAACAATAATAGCTTGATAGTCTACGATGAAGGTTTTTAAAAATATGTATACTTTTCCCTACATTCCGAAAACATGTAGACAATAAATAAAATCATTGTAATAACTTTCTCAACAATTATGTATTATTGGATACAGGGCTTCCTGGGCTGGTGATCTAGACTTAAAAAACAAGACGTCTGTATTCTAATTTGTTCAAATCGATGAAAGTTAATAAATTTTGATAACCAATGCGTGACAGTTTAGTGACTAGAGTTTACGATTAATACTCCGTGTGTTCTCGGTTCAATCCCGAGCGTCGGAAAACATAACTAGTTTTTTTCAACGGTAATTAGGTATGAATTCACCAAGAAATGCGATATAAAGTTTAATAAAAAAAATTGATTTTTTCTTTATTTTGAATGAATTATCATTAGTAATTATTTTTTAGGGCAGTCGTTAGTTACTAAAACAGTTGGCTTGGTCAAATTGGGATCTGTCAAGCTCAATCAAGTGTAGAGATTCTCAGGCGTTACATAAGTGATCAAGTTGTGATTCAGTCATTCCTGATCTTCAGTCAACACCTCATCTTACATCAAGTCTGACTCACTAGTTACAAAATCCCAAATACGCCGAGGTTGGTCCAATTTTAGTAGTGAAGATTACCCCACCCATTCTTCTTACCACCACTTTTTTAAACTCGATTTTCCTGCTAATCGGTTAAGCTACAGCCATGACAATCACTGTGACCATCCCCGGATCTCTCAATCTCTTTTCCAGTCGAATAAAGCACAAGAAAAGTGGAAAAAATTGTGGGATTGAGAAATAGAAGACTGAAAACATCTATTCACTCGTGAAAAATCTGTTTTTCCGGGCGTAAAATTAACGCAAGTTCATCATACAAAATTTCATTAGCGAATCCTCTTGAATACCATGCAATTACTGCGCGCGAGGAGGACCGAAAAGTGAGTGTATGGTTAGAGGCGTTGGACCTGGTGCTACTGTGTGGCACCCTTGGATTTGCTCTCGCTAATTATTTTCCCAGTTTAATGTCTCACCTGTACACTCCACTGTTCGACCGTTTGGCCTCTCGCCGGTAAATGAAATTACATGGTTTATATAGGCTCATATAGTTCCATTTATTTCTGAGAGGTTTCAAATGCTATTCTATGGTAATTCTACTTTTTAGCGTCTGCCTGGATGTTGAAAAAAAATCTCCTGTTTCTTCATTTCTTGAATTTAGCTGTTATTAATTTTCCTTCAAGTTAATGAGAGTTAGTTGGGCTGAAAAAGAATTAAATGTAGCTATGCGAGGGATGATAATGACGCGATCTTGGGACTATAACTTGCAAATGCTTTATGAAAATATTCAAAATGCTTTTCAAGTATTTATTCAACAAGAATGTGAATTGTACTATTGGGAGTGGAATGCGAACATTAATTACGCCCGAAACATTCTGAAATAATGTAGTGTTGGTTGAGTCATATGTCACGATGTACATGCGCCCTAGTGTATTATATTTCACTCGCCGTTGAATCCACAATTTGTTAAAATACTCAGAGAGAACGAGAGAGAGACAGAATTGTTGCGTATACGGACACAATATTTTTGATCAAGTGGGTGAGTGCATTTGATGGAGAAGTGCACTGTGACAGGGAGGAAAAATACTCCATCGTCTCTGGCATTCTGGCTTTTCCAACATATTGTCAACGTGTTCGTGCTCCCCCTTCCACTTTTTTCTTGCAGTGTCAACTTTTTAACTGTTGTATTGACCGACCGTTAATCCAAACTCGTTGCCCCCGACGTTTCTTGTTTTATTGTTATCTGTAGATACCGTCGCTTATTTATGCATTGTTATTTTTGTTTACGAATTGTTTATATGTTTTTTAATTTTAATGATCCCACGACCCCACGATTTGATTAAGCCGATGTTGAGCCAACGTTGACCCAACCTTAAAATTCAGTAGTGGGCTAATCATGGTATCGCGGATCCCGCGTACTTGAATCTGTCTTTTAGTGCAAAAAAATCAATGAATGCTACCAAAGAACGCACGAAGACGCCCACGGTCACACGGGCCTGAAAAGGGCACCGTACCCACCAGAAACATCGTTATTGATCGCCCAGGAGAGAATATACAACTTAGAAATCAGGCAACACAAAAGAGGGTAAATCATCTAAAAGGGCCCACACAACCGGAATTTTATGCAGAAAAACCTCAAGTTATGAGTCACCTATGAGATGAGAAGCTTATGCGAATTCGTCAACTCCCACAAAAATGCGATTGAGGAAAGGTAGCCAAAATAATATACGAGTGAAAATTTCACATTGAGTATCGAATGTAAAAAGCGGTAACCCATAAACTGGGAACATTATGGGACATCATCTCGAAAACAGAAAAAACAGTCATGACCCAGCGCACAATGCAAGGAACAGAAAGAATAGACGCTTACCGCGGAACCCAAGATAGGCATAACAATAAGCGCACCATGGGAAGTTCATTTGAAAGGAGATATTTAAGGTGCAATGGTAATCTCAGCTCAAATACATGAAACCTCAGACAACAAATTCTGGAAGAAGCGAGTCGGACGAAATTGTGGCTTGGGAAAATAGAGGCTCTCTTGTCACCAACGCATCGCACAACGCTGGTGGAATCAATCCAAAAATACCCGAACCGGGCAATTAATGTCAGCAATAGGAGAATTCTACGACCATGGCCGTCGTCAAACATCTACTCTCCCAGCCGTGTTGCCACCCCAACCGATTTTATAGAAATCTTATGCCTGCGGGTGCTTTCGTGGAGCATGATTGTCACACATCCAAACAACCTCCTAAGGACTATAAGTACGGTATATCAGCAACGGCTTTTCGAAGGGACGTCCTCGCCACACATCTAGAAATTATAAGTATGATACAGCCATGATTTTAGGGAAGCATTAATCGCCTCCACCCCGACAAGGGGGGGAGTCAAATCAACGATATAAAAGACGCGATTTCGGTCACTCAAGTCAATCTTCTTTCACCATCGAACTGCTGTGCTTCTGCCCGATACCCATGTAGTCTAAACGTCGACAGCCGCAAGACTTAGAGTCTTTTTCCATTAACGAACTGCGAAGCTTCTGCCCGTGGACCACCCTCGTGGTCCAAACGTCACCAGTCGCAAGACTTGAAGTCAAAATCTACAAATCCCTCTGCTCGACACCTTCGCGGTTCAAAAGTCAACAGTCGCCAGACTCAGTCTTTTTTCTATCATCTAATTGCAGTGCCGATCGACACCCTCGCGGTTCAAATGTCGTCAGCTACAAGACTCAGTTGAAACTCTGGCATATAAAAGACCGTCAACCAATTCAGGAGACTCCGAAGTTGTCCCCAGGGGTATAAAACAACGATAATCAGTCAGCAAACCTGATGACGGTACGACCGGCTGTCTTCGACAAGACTCGAAAGGGTCTCATCCTTGTACCTATAATTTTCTACAACATCTTTGACACGACTCGAGCTAATTCAACCCACAATTGAGCAGCCAGACTATTGGCCTCCTGCCGTATTCTTGGTGAGACCCTGGCGCCTGCCAGCCCAGTTTACAACGTTTTCACCGGACAAGTGAAAACTCTATTCATCGGGTCGATCAACCCCGACTCTCATCTGCCAGAGTCAGTAACCTCATTTTTTCTTCGACCTCCATTCATCGACGTCAAGGACACATCGTCTCTGTTTGCTGAGAATCATCCATAGAAAAGGGTTCTACAGGGTCCAGCGTCATCAAGACTGAGTGATCATCCCTGCCCAAACTAATTAAGTCACCAACTGTGAGTTCTAACTCAATTAATTAATTATTTAATTCTCCTTCATACTAATTTTCATCCTTCCAATAACTCCTTGCCGTCTTATCTAGGGACTCATAATTTAATTTGAATTGGGACTTGTAATTGAACTTGCTATTATCACTAATAAATTGATTTCTTTAATGGGAAGTAAAAAGGGTTTCTTTCCCTTTACGTAGTCATCTCAAAGTTCCTACGCAGCCATAATAGTGCACTTTAGTGCTTTACCCCAGACAATTCCATCCGACCTTTTAATTTTCCGAACTCTTTTAGCCGTAACTGGTCGCGGTCAAGTCAGTTTTACGGGTTACCTTTTGTCACTGTATTCCCTTCTAACGGCAACTGAAAGGTCGCAACAATGATAGCCAATGTTGTTTCTACCTTGAGATTCACTATTATTGCACTGTTGGTGCAATATGCGTAGCCAGTGTTGATTCAACATTGATAGGCGGTGTTGGCTTAATACGAGTAGGAAACGCCAAAAAATGAGCTTCAAAAAATACTCCATTCCTTAACCCAACCTTGACTGCCAACGTTGGCTTAATGTTGATATTCAAGGTTACTTCAACTTTCACGTTCATTGTTGGCTCAGCGTTGGCAGTAGACATTGATTCGATGTTAGCAACCTGTGTCGGATTGTAAAATGAGCTCATGTTGGCATAACGTTTTCCCAACATTGATAATTAGTCTGGATTTGACCTTGATGGTCAGTGTTAGAGCCATATTGGCACCCAGTATTGTTGTAATACCGGCCTTATAAATAAAAATATATTAATAAGAAATATTTATTTCTTCTTGTTTAAGAAATATTTATTTTTGTTCATATTTGTACCGTTTGGGTTCTTTCCCGAATAGAAAAACACGAAATATTATCCATTCTGCATATTATCTCCAATATCTCCATTTTTCGCCTCGTTCCATTTTTCTGATTTTTCCCTCTTTAAATATCTGTAGTCAAAGATAAAATAACAAGAACTGTCATTCCTTCAGTAGAGCATCACAATTTTAAGTCAGACGCAAAGCACTTTTCACCGAATTTTTTCATTTTTTTATCAATGTTCAAGTATTGGTATTTTTTATTTTTGTTACATCAACTGCAATGAACCCATGATTTATTCAAGTATTCTCATGAAATACAGGAAAAAATACATATGCAGACACATTTATAAAACAGATGAGAATAAAATGGCTGGGAGCGATTCGGATAAAGTCGTTTCCATCATGAATCTTAACATCTCGGTCATTTATTACACATTCAATCCCCGGGATTAATCCGAATATCGTGTGCAAATGACAAGAGGAATCGATTTTCGAACGAAAAGCGACGAACCATCAGTGGGGAAATGGGTGTGAAGAGTATTTGATAAAATCGTTGAGAGTCAAAATGAAATGTTCACATCCTAACTCCCAAATGGATTTTACGATGATTCATATTGATATTATGAGAGGTCTACTTCAATTCCGTTGATATTAGTTTTAGTGAAATACGAGATTTACTGGGAGGGGTAGTAAAAGCTCGATGGCTTGACCCAACCAAAATAAATTGATTTCAATTTTTTTTATTTGATGCATCCACATGGAAATTTCCAAGCTTTTTAGTTATAAAGCTAATGTACGGTCTATTCGTATAACAAGTTTATTATTCTCGGATGTGCTTTAAAAATTGAATTGAGTGAATATTCATAAAATAGAGTAGAGAGGGATGAAATAAATCGTCTTCAATTGGTAATATTTCGAAAATACCACAGTGTAATGTCCGAAATTGATTTTATCGGTAACGGATTTTTAAGCTTCATAATAAAAAGTTAAGTATCCCAATTGCATCTTTTGAGTAATAGCTAGTAAGAGTTGAAGAACTTTCGTTTTATCTTTCTTCGATGGATTTTCTGTCGAGAAGAGGATTGAAAAAAAATATGCAATGAAACAGAAATACAATGTATTCTATTTCTTTATAGGACTCTAGAGCCACCAAACGATTTGGGAAATGTCAGCAGGAAAAAAAATTGCGACTGAAAAATATGTGCTAGAAAAGAAAATTAATTTACAACAATGCCACAAAATGAGGTGTTTCATAACAAGGATTAACCTGCTTCGAAAAATTAGTTGGTTTTCACTGTAAATAAACTCGGAGCAATGAGGTTCATTCGTTGGCCATCAGCTTTCAGCAACCGCTATCCATTTCGAAAACCTCAGCTAACTTTCCAATTGCCATTTACTCCGATACGTGACCCGTCGATGGTTTCAAAAGTTTCAAAAGGATGTTAAAGAGTTCCGTCACGGAGAGAAAACTATTTTTTGTTCTCCAACGAGTTAGTTAATTTTAGAACAATGTGCGGGAGGGAAGAATTGATTATGTGAGAATATAATTTTGTAATGAGGTTGGCGACAATTTCCGCAGGCCGGGTGAGACTACGAAATGAGCTAATGTTGGGATAACGTTGTCCCAGAATTGATAACCAATGTTGGTTCAACTTCGGCAAGTAGTGGGTAAGTAAAGACCGATAAATCAATGTTGGCGCAATATTGGCTTAACTTTGATAGCCGGCTTGACCTCGGCCGGTGTTGATGAAACTTCCAGACCTTGTGTGAAAAAATTCATTTGAATCTAAGTATACCCAATGATGTCTCAATATTCGTAGTCAATGTTGATTCAACATTGGCAGTCAGTGTTCAACCAGTGTTGGCAGCCCGACTGAGGAAATTTTAATGAGTTGAGATAGAGGGGCTATTTTATTTTTCCTTGAAAATTTTCTTTATTAAATTATGAATATTTCAATTATAAATCGAACAGTTTTGTAAGATACATTGAGTTCAGCTCCGGAGTTATTAATATTTTCAATTACTTTAAAATAATCAGATTTTTTTTATGAAGTATTTTCGTACGTGTGCGTATAGACGAAAATTGTTTTACCAAGCATGTCACGCTGTCTGGCTTTTCAAGGGCACATTCGATGATTGAAACGTTATTGGATCTCATCTCATATATACGAAGGGAATCGTCTTCGATACCACGCCCCATTCTATTACAACGGTGTCTCCAGGTAAGGCTCCCTTGAATTGCCTCAAGTGAACATCAATAAATGCTATTTCAGTAAATGTTAAGAAACCCCCCCACTTTCGATTTTCCTGAAATTTTGTGGAGGTCTCTGTTAGGTGGTCCCAAGCACTCTCCAAAAACCCTTAGCTGTCGGAAATGATTTGTTTAAAAGTTTTGCGCATCTAAAGATCCCGAAAATCGCTGGCGTATTAACACTCTTTCCGTCACCCGGAACCAACCACGTGGAAGTGGCGGTGCTCTGGCCCCAAAACAACACATTTTAACATGTATTTAGACAAAGGACAATACAAAGATGATGAACAATCATGAATGCGACGCGAACAATCGTCCAACCTCCTCCGATATACCTCCTAAAAGCAAATAAAATTTTGATAAATAATATTGTCACCGGAGTCGGGTGGGCCACTATCCACGTCACCCTCATGATTGTTGTGGTGAACTGGATGACGGGGGATGATGGTTAGCAACAGTTTCGAAAAATGTTTCGAACCTGTTACTTAAGCAGACGTTACGTCTGAACAAATTCAGCTAAATAACCGTGATAATGTTCGTGACTTACCCCATATTCCGGTAAAGCGTCCTTCAAGGCCCTCACTGATTTTTCTTTTAACCGAACTGAAGAACTGAACAACGTTCGATAAGCCCGCGCACATCACGAAAATTTCCTTGACATTCATTGTTCACCGTAACATTGGTTATTAAGCACTGACATGGCATTCACTGTGGAACATTAAGTGTTTCTCTGATCAAGGTTGCGCGCTATTTGGGTGTGTGTCAGATAATAATCTTTCTCCACACCCGATGGACACTTCCTTTTAAAACAAAACACCAATGGTTATATATAATCCGACTACTTTGAGTGGAAATAAACAGGAGACATCGAATTCGGAGACAAAGTCTTAATATTGACGGCAAATTTTACTTTTTATTGCCTTTATAAAATGAAAAAAAATGAAACAAAAATTTGAGGGCTTGATACTGTATATCTGTATGATTTAAAAAAATCTAAATTGATTCACCTGGGTAGAAATATTTAATTCTATACAGGCTGTCTGAAAGAGGGTTTTGGCACAGCCTGTAAATGTTTTTTAATTAAATATGTATATAAACTGACAATAAATTCAGACAATGGGCGCACAAATTTATTTGATTCTGTTGCATCAGACACTTATAACTCCTGTCACGATAAATTCGTAAAAAACATTCACTTGATATATCACTCTGTCACGAACTTCGAGGGTTAGTTTCACATTTCACATTTCACACTTTTTTCACTTACTCTGGAGTGCCTCTGAGACTGACACAAGTATGAGAATGTTTTGTCCGGAATTCTCACCGTATATTTTGCGTCTCTCATATTTAATTAAATTCATCTAAGGCGATATTAATTAACAGTTGCTTTTGATTTCATTTCATTCTCCTGTTAAATTGTGAATTGTCATCGATTAAATTTCTCAATTTTTTAGTCATCTACTTTTTTTACGATTATTTTCTTCAATTCCTTCCAATTTTTTTGGTGTTAGATGATATCAATTATAATCAACCGTCAATAATCATTATTATTAAGTACTAAATATAATTATTAAATATATATTTTATTGGAAATGAGATATTTAATGATTAACCAGTAGATAAGTAAATAACTTTTCTTCATGTTACGCGTTGGGAAGGCACATCCGCCCTTTACCAATTCATTGGAAAAACTGATTAAACGACCAAGGGAAAACCTACACTCTGGATCTCGGGTGATGTGTACTCAATCGGCTCTATTTATTCTTCTCTGTTTAGACCTTAAAACCTAAAGCTCAAACACCATGCCTGATACTTCTCCGAATTTTCGTCCATAAAAATGTCCATTATCTCTAAGTGTAAATAGAGAGAGAAACGTAATTTTATTTTTAGCCCACATTCTTTTAAACAGCGATTGAACATATTTAATCATAATTACTATTGTTAGAAATTGATGATAGTAATAATTATTAATAGTTACAATTATAATTATTCTATTTTGTTAAAAAAAATATTCTAAATGGACAAGCGGTAGTCAATCTCTCTCATTTTCGCACCATACGGGTGGTATTATATGCACAGAAGTGGTTTCAAGGTACAGAAATAGGGGTCAAAAGGTGGTACAAGTGCACAAGTGGTTTTCAGAGGCGTCGCGACACCAACGAGAGCCATTCCGTGTCTGAGGAGTCGCCGCTATTCCTGAGTCAGCGCTTACAATCTTCATTTGCGAAGGTAAAAGAATAGAACAATGAATCAATGCATAATTTTCACCTAGTTTTTCGACGTTAAATAATTATTATCATTATCCCAAATCAGTAATAATAATCAACAATTGTTAATCATATTAGTAATTATTCAAACAGATATTAATCATTGGCATAATTAACAATATTTACAATGCCCACTCAAGCAATGTTTTCCGCTTGATTAATTTCGAAATTTTGTTCGTCTCATTATCTCTTAATAAGTAATTGAATAATTAATTACGACTAGTCGTTATAATCCCAGTCGACAGTATAAAAAACATTTGCCAATTTGCGTTCGAAGAGTGGTATTCAATGACACTCGTTACGCACCAGACGTGCGGCTGCCTGTTCGTCTCTCGTTTCCCTGAAGAACACAATAAAATAAAAAAGTAGAAATAAATTTGAACGAAAATGAGAGACACATGGTAAATCATAAGGGAACCAAACAGCGTGTTTCGACCGCCTTAATTAGCATTCGTTTTTGCTTCCTCTTCTTTTCATTTTCAGTTTCTAACTGCCAAGGGGTGAAGTATATTCCATACACGCATTTTTCCTGTTTTCAATATCTCTCTGTCTCATCAATTTGTAAATGAATTATAGCAGCATACAAATTTTCAAAACTCATGTGATTTGGGTTTGAGGCTCATTCATTTAACTGTTAATCGTTCCTCGCGAAATTCTCAAGTCATTCAAAGAAAAACAATTGTTATAAATTCCAAAATGAATTCAAATTATTTTTATATTAAATGGGATCGTTGCAAATAAATAATTAATTTCATCAAATTTGCGTGTATTATTCTATATATATTCTATTTTTTTGGAAAAGATTTCATTAATAATAAAGAATGAAAAAACTGGACGTAATAAAATTACGGACATAGAAAATCATATGAGTTTCTCTTGACTTTTAAACATTTTGGAAAAATTGAAAATTTACTGCATCAACTACAATTGTGATTCACGAAATAAATCAATAATCAAGTATAAACATTGAAGCGTTGTAAATTTCTAAATTAACTATTCATTGGATACAGGAAATTAACGAAAATTCAGAATAACTTGAATGAAATTAATAAAATGATGTGACGGTGTGTAATTCATACTTTTAATTAACAATTTAATTTAACAGAAAACATATTCGACAATGCATTCCCACAATTATACTCCATCTTTCCACGGACGAGAATATTGTAAGCGACAAATAAAAGAGATTGAAGCTTGTAGCAACAATGAACCGTTGCAGGAGAACAAAAACATGCCTTGGTATTAGTTAAATACAATTAGATATAATAATCTGTTGTTATTTCTAAGTGTTGTTTGGAAAATTGCAATTTTGATTCAGTATCTTTAAATTACGATTCATTAAATAAATGAATAATCAACTGGAAAAATTGACACATTGTAAATATCTTACTTATCATTAAAAAATAATTCAATGGGAATAGCTCAATATCCATTTCGCTTAACAAATTAACCAAATTTGAGAATAACTGCAGTGAAATAATTTATAACAATGATAAAAATCATGTAACGAAGAATAATTAATAATTAAATTACACAGTAAATATAAAAAAAGTCAATCTCAACAATTATTCCATCTGCCCGCCGAAGAGAATTCTTTTGAAATCGACAACAAAACTCTATTGAAACATGAAAAAATAATGAACAATTGAACGAAAAAAAAATCCCACATTTTCTTTGCAAGTCTGAAAATCTCGAGACTACGAGTTCTCGAAGTCAAGGACGAAATCCTCAATGGCTTTCTGCTGAACGATACAAGAAAGCCCGGGTCCATTCAGATCCCTTGGTATTAGCCCAAAAGAAATCAAAGACTATTGCTGAGAGAGATCTGGCCGGTGTATACCAGCTACTCTCCTCTCAATCGTCTGCATGTATCTTCTCCATCTAACTCAGCCCCCAAAGCTCTCCCCTGCTGCCCAGGCTTTTTCTTACTCCTCGGAAATTCGATGAAACCACTGGTATAAGAGGAAAAAAAAACGTATCTATGTTGGAAAAAAGAAGATGAAAACCGTCTTACCTCTGTACTTTACGGAGGTTTATTGGAGCTGAGGGGGAATTCTACTGGTGGAGAATAGTATTTGGGAGTTAAAGAAACATCTCGACGCCCAATCTTTCAGTGTAACTGGAAAAAAAGTGGAGTAATTCAAGGAAGAGAATTATTTTCGGTTTTTCATTAAAACAGCAACTATTCAATGTGTTTCATTATCTACAAGTTGTAAAAAATATGGCAAATTTTGTAATAATTTTTTATAGTATGAGTAGAAGATATTATTTTTTACAATGATGAAAATTGATGGAATCGTTTTTTTTTTCATTTTCCATTTGTTCGCAATAAAAACACTTCAGACAAGAAAATAATAATTTCCATTTTTTTTGGAGTTTATAGAAGTTGAGGAGAATTTCACTCCTGGAGGATAGTAATACCTATATTTGCGGATTTAGGCTTGAAGAATAATTGAGAAATAGTGAAAAGATTCGATAGAGGGAATTATTTTGTAATTTTCCAAAAAAATTGGCATTGCTATGGGGGCTTCAACCGAATTCTCTCATTTTTTAATATCTCGAATAGGGAATCTAATTTTTCTTCCAGACTTGAACACTTTTACTTGCAGAGATCCAGTATAATGGAAACGAAAAACAAAAAAACCACAGAAAATTTTGGCAATTTTTCGAAAAAATATATCTAATATTTGAAAAAAATTCCTCCCGCCTCTTTCATTTCCACTATTTCGAAAAGACTTATTTTTATTGATGTCCTCATACTCTGTATCTTCAGCTCCCGTTTTTTCGTATTCCCGACGAGCGCGAAAATCCAAATAAATCGCTTCAGCTTTCCGTCCTTCTACGGATTATTTCGTACACTTCACCAAGGAAAAATCAAATAGCAAGTGATTACTCATTGTCACCCAAACGTACAAGAGGACCATGTACCAGGATGAAGAATTTCCTGATTTCAACGACGAAAAATCTACCAGCACCGAGTAAAAAAGGTGGTTGAAGGCGACGGGTGTCAGAGGGGAGGAATTGCCGAGACTCTTGTCGCGCCCAGATAACGAAACGGTTGTATGAAGTGGTCTATGAAATAAGAGACCACTGTCATCCTATTATTCTCTCTTATTTTTATTTCCCCCAATCTATTTCGAAAATCTCAAGTTGAGCTCCTAAAGTTCCATATAAGATTTCCAGAGTCTGAAATTGAAAATTATTTCTTTTGGGTGTAAAAGACAATCATTTAAGACTCAGGATTCAGCAGTTATTGCCGATATTTTAGGGAATAGAAAGAGATGTACTGATTCAATGAAAAAGTTATATCAGAATACTTTTTTATATCAGATACTTTAGTGTATTTGAAAACGACATTCAAACCACACACTCCTCTCTCTCTGTCTCTCTCTCTCTCTCTTCTCTGCATTGAAATAAATAGAAACAACATTTAATCTCATATTGATCTCTGAATGTTTATGTTTTGGAACAAAGAACACTTTTACTTTCGGAAATTCTGAACAGAGTGGGACATGATTGTCATGGTAGAATTTTTCAGGGTCGACTCTATTGATTCAGGGTCAACACTATTTAGTCGAGTGTTTTCGACCACCCTCGGAATGCATGTGATAAAGGTCTATGGTTCTCTGTTCCTTTGTAAGTTGATTAGCTCCTCTAAGAAATTGGTATTATGTGGATGTCTCTTCCGAGTCTAGTATTTTGAGTTGCAAAGAACAAAATAAAAGAAAGTTTCACCTATCCCCAGTGTTATAATTTATTTCACTGCATTTCTAATACAATATTTTTTTTTTAAATCAAAAATTTGATGCCAGATACAATATTCAATATATTTCTACTACAATATTTTTTTTTTCGAAATTAAAAATTTGATTTCAAAAGTCGAGCCATGTATCTTCGAAATAAAAAAAAAATTTTATTTCATTGAGTACATCCTACGTAATTAATTCTCAAAGTAACCCCTGGATATCGAGACTCAAGAATAGAAAATCCTCTTAAATGAAGACTGGTTTCTTTCATGATGAGAAAAATAGGGGCCCCTCAACACGTGTGCATTCCACTCATATGTGACATAAATTTTGTATTTTCTATTTCGTTTATTTGACTATTTGCGGGACATATATAAATGCCCAATAGTAATAAACAACCCGAAGAGGGGGAAGGTGACTGGAAGACTTTGAAAATTTACTCCTTTAAAAACAATCTGACGGGGAGGGGGGGGGGGGGGGTGGGAAGAAA
>JAPYZM010002489.1:0-16911 GCA_030522845.1 Psyttalia concolor
TTTTTGGCGAGTGGGAGGATATAATCCCACGAGTCAAAAACCACTTTTTTCACGTGTTACGAACAATATTTTTCATCTCAATGTGTCGGAAAAGCACTTTTCAGTCCCTCGACATGAAGCAGACCGTGACTGAACAGCTACTTTTCCGACACAGCGTGATGAAAAAAATATTATCTTTCAACCTTTGAAGAAACTTCTGGAAGAGCCTTCTTGAAGGAGACGAAAAGAGATTGACCGAAAAAAAGGCTCTCGATCGGAACCCTTGAAGCAAAAGAAATTACAAAGTTCGATATGTTTAATTATTCGCAGTGGCATAAGATATAAAACGGCTAAGATATTTCAATTGCGCCGGAGAGACTTCCAAGTTAATAAATAAATCAACTAATTTACAGACTTTTTCAGAGGTCCATTTATTAATTTATAATTCGGAAAGACTAAAATCTTTTATCGTATCTATTGAAAGAAACACTAGAAACCCATGAAATATTATTAGAGTTTTTTAATGTTTTTTTTTTAGAAAATTACATTAAATTGGAAGGATAAATAAACTTCTGCTGATACCAAGAATAAATATAATTCCTCCAAATATTTGCTTTGGACAAAATAATATCAGATTGCCAAATACAGAGTTTTTTCTCAGTGCAGAAATACTAAATATATCGCAGAGCGAAATGCACTCCAGAAATTGTTGAAAACAATTTCTGTTCCATTTCATGCTTCGGTTGTGAATAAGTGATTGAGATTGATGGACATGGGTGATATTTAAATGCAGCGACATTTTACCATTTGTGGGGACATAAACGGATTTTAAAACGTAACGCTAATCGGAACGTTACTCAATTAAAAAAACTTCAACATTTTAGTGGAATGTGACAGCCACTTCAATTAAAAATTAACAAATTAGAGGAAGATATCGGCTGACGGGTTACTTGGACATTTCAATCCAAGCTAGAAGTCGCTCACATCAGAAAAAAATGGGTTTTTACTGGGTTGTTGAGTCATGAGACTCAAGAAAAATGTGCTTTTCCGATGTTTCAAAAATTGTGATCAGTAACAGACATTTTAATAACAATCCACTTTTACTGAATTGAATCGACCCTCGAGAATTGTCTTTGCAGATGCACTCAGAAAAATTATTTATTCAATTTAAATAAATAAATTCAATTCAATATTTGAAAATAGAGTCCTTTTCAATTTGAAAATAAAAATTTGAAGTTTGGTTTGTACAGAATAAATATTATTTTGTGATAATTCATTGTTATCTGTGAATGATAAAATAAAGGTCTAATAAAATAGTAATAAATAAACAAATTTTCCCAGAAAAATTGCAAGAAAAATGGAGTAATTTTAGACTTCGGCGTTGAGCAAAAAAAAAAGAAATTAAACGTAAAATAGTAGGAAAGAGAAAAATGGTCTGTTAATCAAATCTGAATTGAATAAATTGATTAAAGCGCGCATTGCCTGAATTGAACGAAACGCGCGGAGAGTCATTCAAGCAAATTGATAAATTCCCCAATTCGGTAGATTAATTCTGTAACCGAAATATCCCCCAATTTGTTTGCTACATTGGCCCGAAGAACGATTCCAAAAACACTCCACAAAATAGAATTGAATTTACGTGATTCAATATGCTGTGAATAATGTGACAAAAAAAAATGAATATATAAAATGTTTACCTCAATAAATTTGGTAGTACGTTTATCCCAGCTTCCATGAGATAATCCAGGGTACCAGCACCGTGTATCCTTGCTTGAATATTGCCAAGCTCAAGATTAAGCTCCTCGAGGGAAGCACGTTTCCTGGTATCCAGTGGCTGACTCAATTTCACTTGAACACGAAAATACTGAACCGTGAACGAGACGGTTCCGGCTCTAGATAGAAAGCCACCGATCACACTAACTTCCCAGTGGGTTCTGCCCTCAATCTCTTGAGTACCAACGTCCACTACAGCATATACCTTCATTTTTTGGCATTAAAATAATATTAGTATCGAGTTTGAACGTCAGTTGCAGATCATGAAAAAATTATTAGAAAAATGAGTTTCAAGTGCGAGAGAAAATTCATCATTTACGGAATTTAATAACAAAAAATCGGCCCCTTGACTTACGTCTTAAATTTGGAACTAATTATATTCATATATTATTTACATTATGTATACAACAGTTGCGAACAGATTTCCGCCGTTTCCCAACCCAGCGGCCCACCTCCGTTCAGCTCTTCGGCCTTTATCGGCCGCGATCGAGCTCACTCGAAGCGCTCTCCTCGCCAACTGCGTTTAGGCGCGCAGTGAGAGAATCTCTCACATTTTGTGACGGACCTTGACATTTTTTTTTAAATTAATTATCAATGTTCGGACCGATTTCAGAGGTAAGAGGGATAGCTACTAGGGGTATAGAAGAATTTTCGGCGAATAATATCGAGTTTTCGGTCAAGTTTTCTATACCGGGCAAAAAAGCGTGAGAGAAAATCTCATAGCGCGACCGCTACGGGTTAAACTGTACTTCAATGGAGGTTCTCTTTTTTTCACAGGAATTTTTAAAAAATCCTGAGAGTTCGCGCCTTTGACATGAGCACAGTTGAAAATTAAATTAAATTTCCCATAATCTCTCCTTTTTAACGTCTGAATTTTGAAATCCCTTCACGTCTTAAGCTTTTAAGATCAACTTAATACAGCCCAGAAGTTTTTATGTTGTCATAAATTTTCAATTGGCAGAAAGACATGAAAGTAAAGAGGATTCAGGGCGAAATGCTGAGTTAATAAAAGCCTTCTAAAACAAAACAAAAAATCACATCTCCAGATAAAATACAATTTACCGTGCCATTTTCCATTGTAAGGGTAATATTACCCATGCGATAAAAACTGGCAAGTCCAGTGAGCCAAGTATGGGTGGACGTGACAGTGAAAATTCCCCCACTCTGTGAATAATCCTTAATCCTGTATGGATCGTATCCCATATCGGATACTTGTTTTCTTGCTTCAGCAACTGCCATATCGAAGGGTGAAATTGAGTTCGGAAAATACTGAGGTAACTGGGATATTTGCTTGTTTACTTCTCCCCTGGAAATTTCAAAAGATCAAGCGTTTAAAGTAAAATTTCCTATTAATTCACAAATTCGAATAAATTATTGGAATTTACAAAAAAATTACTTCCTTCCCAATTCGTCCTCTTCACTGAGACGAGAATCTCATTTTTCCAATCAAATATTCTTCTAACAAGACTTTAAAAATCGCTTTAAAAAATGGTTTTTGACTCGTGGGATTATATCACTCGCCTTCGGCTCGTGATATAAACCTCCCACTCGCCAAAAACCATTTTTTTTCACTTGTTACGATCGACGCGAAGTGGTGACTGAAACGCTACTTTTCTGACACAGCGTGATGAAATAGTATATTTTGTAACAAGTGAAAAAAATGTTTTTTGGCGAGTGGGAGGTTTATATTACGAGCCAAAGGCGAATGATACAATCCCACAAGTCAAAAACCACTTTTTTCACGAGTTACGAACATAATTTTTCATCTCAATGTGTCGGACCAGAACTTTTCAGTCACTGGACGCGAAGGGGAGAGTGACTGAAAAGTTACTTTTCCGAAACAGCGTGATGAAAAATTATGTTCGTAACTCGTGAAAAAAGTGGTCTTCGTGATATACACCTCCCACTCGCCAAAAAACATTTTTTTTTCACTGCCTAGCATAGAGTATATCGTAAAAAAATTTGGGTGTTCCATTTTGCCCGGGTCCTCCCTATATATTTTTCCATGTGAATGTCCAGTCCCCGAAATTGACTAAATTATTCAGATAAATTTTGCAGCCCATAAACCACTGATGAGCTATGGATTGGCATTGGGCGTTCATCAAACTTCATCGATTACTTTGCAAAAGATAATGACCATCAGAAAGTTTGGCCATACACGAAACTACTGGTGGGTAATCTAACGGATTCACTCTAATCCGAACAGTTACAAGTTGGATGACCCCTTCGGGCAAGTCTCTAATGGATCCCTTCTGGGTTACAAAACAACTCAATAGAAACTTGAAATAGATGCACATGTATCAGCCATCAAATTAACTCCTCCTGATGGCAGCGATCGATAATGGTAGTTTGACTTACTTCACATTTGTATTGACCTCCTTGAGGATGAACGGCTTGATGCTGTCAAACAAAAATGAGCCCAGAGAATTAACAAAACTTTGAAAGAGATATGCTATTCCATCGAGATTAGTAAAATCCATATCGATAGTTCCAAAAGTCAGATCCATGTCAATGTCCTCGGCGTATAGTTTGCCATCAATTCCAACTTGTAGCTTTGCCAAGCCCTGAATGACCACGTCCTTCAGGATCACTGTAAAATTACCGTCGGACGCTGACCAGATGTATTGGGCATTGTAAAGTCCACGGATATGGAGAATGTCAATTGTTAACTCAACGGAGACCTATTGAACAGAAAAATTGCACTGAGTAATGTCCGTTGTTGGCTATCCGCCGGTTCTACCCGAGTGACAATCCCAATCCCCCTAAATCAGAATGAGCAGTTGATCAGTAGAACGTGCAACTGATCAGTGTTGGATCAGCTGATCAACAGCTGTTCGGATGCAGGAATGATTCGTCTAGCTGGATTCAGTTTAATTGGATCCAACGTCCATGATTGGTGTCAATAAAATCCACGGGATCAATATCTCATGAAAATTCTAACAATTTTTTTGTAATTCTTTGGAGTTTGGGTGGAATCTGAAGTGTTAAGTCTAATTTGGCCAGCCTTCACTGACCATGGCAGAATCCTAGGGGCTAGTCATAGATAAAATCACTGTGTCACTTCAGAATGAAATCAATTTTGAAATTATATGAAATCAGTGAAGTCACTTGAAATCATTTGAAATCAAAAATGAAAATAAAAAAATTTCCAACATTCAACCGATGTGTCATCATCGATTCATCGCAATCAATCAAAGGCCTTCAAATTGACCAAAGTATTTACAAAGAAATTTGCAATTCGTTTGCGTAACATTCAACATAATATAATTATGTTGTTAGTTTCTGACTCCCCCTGGAGATTTGTAAATTGCAGTTTATTTCAAATTATTGGATATAATTTAGAATAAATCATCTCAAAAATGGGCAGTGTTGTCTGATTATTACTTTTCAAATTAAGGAAGTAAAATTTATTTATTATAAATTGTATAATATTTAATTCTACCAATGATATGAGCAGAATGCTTCGGAACTATAATTTTTTTTTAATCTTTTCCATCATTTTTTTCTACTAACAGTAATTTTACTTTGATCATTTGTAAGGATGTTTCTCTCATTATATTCGTAATTGATATCATCTGCAATCACATGAAATCATTGTGTCACCAGTTTTGGGAGTGAATAGCCCCTCGGCAGAATCAGAAGACGCTCCGCTGATTGTTTCCGTAGTAATTGGCGAATTAACGACATGAATTACTCATTCATCAAGCAGTAGGTATAAAAAAAGACTAATAAAGATTAACAACCACTCGTGCAGTAGCTGGTGAATCAACGACATCAATTACTCATTAATCAAGTAGTAGGTATTAAAAAAACTAATAAAGATTAACCATTACTCGGTTATCGCTCAATTGCCTAATTAAAAAAAATCGACAACTGAAAAATCTGAATTCGATAAATTTCAATATAATTAGAGCGGAAAATATTTTTAAAAAAAGAATGATTACAGGAAAATCCCGTGGAAGGGTGTACTCGTTCAATTATTTTCATTTATACGTCGGCCGATCGGAGTGGAATATTCCGAGATAAAACAAATGCCCAACTAAAGAAAAAATTCCGAAATAAATCGATATAGAAGCCTCAACTACTGAGCTTTAATTGGCCGACTTTCGAGTGAAAAAAATCATCAAGTGCAATTCTATTGATTGACAGGTGAGCGGGGAAAATGATCTCGTCAATACCAAATTCTCATATACCTCAGTGAATTGAATATCCGACTCTCAGTGGCCAGGATCCGATTGAAAAAACGATGCTAATAATGACTTTAATCAGTCTAAACTGGTGAAACGTTTTAATTAATATCCGAATATTTTTAGATAATCGGATTTCTGCTCTTTCCACATAAATTATTAAATTAGAAATTCTCCCATTCAATTAAGTACTGAACCATCCACTAGTTATGCCGATTCAATTATAAATGATATCCTCTTTGAGGATCTCCATCAAAAGAGCAGACTAAATTGAATCCTTCCAGGATAATTAGAGGATGTTGGTTATGCATGCGCTGCGATTGAACAATTACAATTTTCCGCGATAAATAATTCACCTTTTAACACCATTTAAAATATTTATGTATTTCAAATGAATTAATGAATGAAATTGATTAATAAATAATTGGAAAATATAATTAATAAATTAATGCCTTAGCAAAAATTCTGGAGTGTAGAGGGAAGGTATGAACTGAGTGGACTCTCTCGTGTGGACTTCTGCTCTTTAGATATTTTTTTTCCAGCGCAAAATCCACACGAAGAGAAAAATTCAGTAGAAATTATCGTTCCGTTTTATAATTATGAAGTATTTTCAGTAAAATTTGTTGACGACTTGCTAGAATTTATCGAGGGGTAATAAAAATTATTTAACTGATCAGTAAAATTTATTGGCTCCTCACTAAAAATTGCCTAGATTTTTCAGTTTCGAAATTTTCGTTTTGGATCAAAAATTTCTACTAAAAAAAATCTCCACGTAAACGGTTTATAATCAGTAATTTTTAGTGACATTTTTAGTATAAGCCATTTTTAGTGACAATTACTGCCGGTGTATTCTATTTTACTGTATATGATTTTAACAAAAGCATCGGGGTCAAATGGTTGATCATTCACCCATAAACCCAGTCTTTTCAGGATTTTAATGTCTCTGATGCTGTGAAACTCAATGAAAATTATATCGTGTGAATTTACAGGGATGTTGCACCGTCATTGTTAGCCTATTCACAAGTTCGTTTCTTTCTATTTGATTATTGAATAGCCGAAACGAGAGACAAATTGCAATTTCGTTGAATCATTCATACGAATCTCCCGAACCGAAATGTGGGAATTCTGTGCAAATAGCAATTTCAGTTCTTATTGGGAATCAGATGAATAGCATCCGAAGTTAAAGCGCTTTTACGAGTGGAAGATGTTTTTTCAATCCCCACGGATTGATTTACAACAAAATTTTTCATAACTCATTTTTTTCCAACGTTAAACGAATGAATATTAGTAGTCGTAGATTTTTTATCTCTTTATCTCTCCTGTCAGTAAGTAGATGGCTGGCAACTCCTGACTCATGTCGTGAGGTGCGCAACACATTCCCCAAGGACTGAAGACAATTTAAAACTTCAATTTCGTAAAGAAGTATATGATAAAATCAAAATTTTTCGAACTTTTAAATTTGAATATTGTAGTCAATTTTGCATATGTTATTTGAAAAAAGTTTAACTCATTTGAATTTTTTCTCGAGGAAGATATCGATCCGATTTCGAATGATTTGGATGATCAATAATAATAATTCTAGACAATTTTTTCGGGATTTTTTATTGTAAGTAAAATTATTTCCCTCCGACTTCTGTGTTTTATGAAATTTTAAATTACCGACAATTGAGGTACTCGAAATAGTAATAAAGCGTCAATGATAATAATTATTAACATTGAAAAACATAATAAACTTTCCACTACTTCCTGAAAGGGGGAATATAGTGAATAAAGAATATTCGATTTCGCAACAATATCCTACCTGCATCTGCGCCAGTTCCGAGTGAATATTGGCAATTCGAAATTTCGATAACCCATAGACATTGACATCAGTAAAATGCATAGTGACTGCTGTGAATGTCTGCTTTAATTCGGGTATAGACATTGGATCGGGTATTGGCGCACCCGGAAGTCCAATTGGATCATCCTGCTGATAATGTTTCAAAATCATTCGGATGTGATCACCGAGTCGGCGTTCCCCCTGCGCCAATTGTCGTTTTGCCTCATCTAGAATCACAATCAAACACTAATTCACCCGAATACCAATGATACATGTTGCGTGTACCATTTTAAAGCGTAATTAATCCTCCATTCTCCCTGCTGTAATAAAAAACAATAAAATAAACATTTTTTTTTACCATCACTAATGGAATCACTGGAGCACACGTGAATGGAGAACAAGAAAATTAATAACTTAATTAATTTCATTTTACTAGCACCAGATCGTAATAACGCAGACCGAATTATAGATGGATTAAGCCAAATTAATTTATTCCACACTCGGTCGAATGAGCATGCCGCCGACTAATTTCGTTCGTATTTGACGTGAATGCGTCAGTAAACTCGTCGAGAGACTATCATGCAGGTCATTGACGAGGGCGAGGGTCAGTCGTTTATCTTCCTACTCGTCTCTTTCTTTGCCCCACTACTCTTGCGTGTAATCAACTCAATCATCATATGTACTTTGTAAATACCATAGTTCCGATAAATACGACTCTCTGGGAAAGGCCAGAAAGGAATTCTGATAACATTTTTGAGTTTCCCAGTTTTTCCCCTGAGACAGTTTCTCAAGTTTTCATAAAAGCCCCGTGAGCACTAAACGTAAGATTCCGGGGCAAGTGGAGGAAAACACCCCCCCCCCCCTCCCGCGGCTCAACCCTGACCGCCAGATAAATTTTACCGCTGTCATGGTAAACTAGAAGAGTTACTTGAGGCAGTCGAAAACTTGCAATCCAATTACTCAATTTTTGTTTACCGGCTCCGTTATATTGACAATTTTGGGGAAAGTCTCATAGCAATACAGCCGACGAGTTGAATTTCCACGATCATTCGCGAGAAAATTACACGAGGAAAATTGATTGAATCGTAAATTGTTCATGTTCATTAGTAATACCAGAGTTTCTGCGCTCAATGGAGAATCGGTAGTAATTAATTTCTACTCGAGGAATTAATCTTTGACAGATTATGCGTTCGCAACTCAAGCGCTCCATTAATTTCATGATTTAAAAATCAATTGAATGGTAGAGTACAAGTATGCGATGATAATAATAATCATAGAATGAGTACAAGTGGGTTGATAATTAATATTCAGCTCAATCGAGGGGATAGAGAGGCGCGGTACAAATTCAAATTATAGCTACGATATTAATTTCTACTTACCTGCAGTTGCGAAGTGAAAGAGTAGATACGTCAGTTGCCAAATAAAAATTGTGGTGAAGTTGTTAACGAATTAACAATATTAATTTGTACATTCAATTAATTGGGCAATTATCATTCTAATGATTCAAATGATGCGTAATTCGTGAGTGTCTAAGCAATACTTGGGAATCTATAATCTATAATAAATAAAACAAACTATATTAATTCATTCTTTCGTATTTATTTGATCGATCAAAAAACATTGACGAGCATTCAATTGTTGATAACAATAATGGAAGATACTCAACACGGGACTTCGATGGGATCTGAACGGTATAACAATAAACGCGAATTCGCTATCTAACAACGAGTTGTTAACCACTGATTATGTCCGAAGTAATTATGGTATAAAGGTGGCGTTCATTACTTAATCACTGCATTCTAAACTTCGTTTATATTCAATACAAGAAACGTGAACATTTTTTTTCCTCGTATATTAAATCTACATTATTTCAGAATTTATTATTTTCAACGTTTTTGTAAAATGAAAAATAACCAACATCTCTTCATCACTGCAATATATCAAGCATTTAATAATTTTTCGTTACGAATGAAAATGAGTCCTGAAAATCTTGAAACTTGAGAGTTGAAATCCTAAGTTAAGGCGTCATTACTAACGATATTCAGATTATTAGATTTGACTCTATACTTCCAGAAAAAGTGAAGTTGGAGAATTGTTCCATTCGAAGCTTTTACCAAAGATATTAGTAGAAATTAAATGAGAATGCTTCTTCCAATTTTTACAATCCCCTCAAATTAATAGTAAAATAGGTTTCATGGAACCAATTCATAATTGACGGTTTATCGCTTACGCTTGAGCGTATCCTCTTCACTGTCATCTTCAACATCGCCATCCTCATCTTCTTCATCTTCGTCCTCTTCACTTTCTTCATTTTCATTATTTTGCAGACTTTTCTTCGCATCTTTCAACTTATCATTAGTGGCAAATTTTTTGGTTTGGACTTTCATTTCTTCTTCCTCATCTAACTCATCTTCCTCCTCCTCCTCCTCCTCCTCCTCCTCCTCATCCGCCCCCTCCTCCTCGTCGTCCTCCTCCTCCTCTTCTTCTTGCTCTTCCCCCCCTAGTTCTTCTTCGCGAGTTTCCTCTCGTTTCGTTACATGCTCTTGTTGAACGGCCGCCTTTATTTGCTCCTCTTCCTCTGCATTTTCATCCTGCTCCTCGTCTTCATCCTCTTCCTCATCTTCTTCCTCTTCCAGATCGCTTCCTTCTTCCTCGCGCCCCAATTGTTTCATTATCTGTTTTTGATCCGTCAGTAAACTAATTTTTTTTATCTGTTCAATTTGATCTACAACTTCTCCCACTTCTTCTTCTTCTTCTTCTTCTTCCTCCTCCTCCTCTCCCTCTTCCAATTCACCTCCTTCCCCCATCGCTTGATCTCTCATTACAGTACCAGACATTTTCTCATTATGATGTTGCTCATCTTTCATTACAATTTTCTCCTCATCTTTCACATCGCTGATAACATTAATTTCTTTTTCATCTATCAACGTTGCCCGAGTCTCCTCCTTCTCCTGTGTTTCGATGCCCCCATCGCTCCCTATAACTCCTCCATTTTCACCCAAATGTTCAATCGTTCCTGTCGAGTCCTGGGAAATGGAGAAATTACAGATTAATATCCCAATATGTGCACTCAAATTCGAGCATCCCTTCTATTATTGCACACAGCCAGATCAAATGTTAATTTCGGAAGCCTCTAAAATAGACAAAAATTACTTTAAGCTTTGGAAATGGTAACTAAAGTGTTAAAGAAAAATTTAATAGTAATTAAGTAGATGATTAGATGCGATAAAATATTAAATGAATTAAAGAATCACCAAATAATAACTAGGCTCCGTAGAATTCATTTGTGACTGATGATTAATTTTAATACTTCCTTACAGATGAATTCTGATCGTGACTGATGAGTGACAGTGTCACTTTGCTTGACAATACAACGGCAGCCTCGGAGTTCTCCTCGGAACTCTCCTCCTGGGTTTCCGAGTCTGATACCAGTATTTCACATTGAGGTGGAAGTGTACCCTCGAGATAAATTGGCTTTGGCGGCGTCTTCTCACGTTCTTCCGCGCTGGAATATTAAATTTAACGTTACAGAGATAATGTCAATAGCACTTTTCCCACTGATTGAAATTGAATTTCGTCGAAGTTGTAATTAAGAAGATTATTATTCACAGGGAAATGTCAAATTTCAAATATTCTCCACTTGAACTGCTATACATTATCAAATTTATTACCACGAGAGCTTTAAAATTCATCCAATAATTTACTTGTGCTCATTTTTGTTACGAATTAATGCGATAATCATTCAATACTGTAAAATTTGGGCTCTCCGAATTGCCCCAGCAAACTAAAAACTAGCAAGAAAGGCCAGAAGAAAATTCTTCACGTAATGAATTAATGATTCTCTCCTCCTTTTCTCTATAAGACGAGTTTTCAGGTTTTGGGGAAATTCTAGAGTGACGGAGGTTGTAAAAATCGTGTACATAAAAATGCCTGCAATACATTTTTGAAGACCTAATCTTCAAATAAAATCAACTCATCTCATGTTAACAATTCCCGACTAACTCATTCACAATTAAATTTACTGCACGAATGTTTGCAGACAGTTTGGCTTAGCTGCTACTCTGATAGTCTAGTGCACTGTTACGACGGAGAGGATTAAACGTGAACGTCAGTGAGTGGGTGGGCGACCACGACAGGCTCTGATGAAAAACAAAGGTCGGAAGATGTTTAGAGAGACACTTGAACAGAAGTGTCAAGCGAAATGGAAATATACAGGTTGTCTCAAAATGAAGGACCGAAATTTTAAGCCAATACACAAGTAGGTCAAATTGAAAGTGAAAAATTGCTCTTCCACTGACCGGGGACAATGGTCGCCCAATTATTAATTAACTACTTCCAATTTTTAATGTTAAATTAACTGGTAAACAGTCAATGATAATATTCATTATGCAATTATTTATTATCTTAATAGAGTATCCATTTCTCACAATTTGACGGTGTTTTATCATTTATTTGTACAGTTGGTTATACTTAATTCGACTGCAGTGTAATTCGTGCCTGATTAATTAGTTAATTAATTAATTGAGTGTCCCTTTCTGGCAATTTTCCTTTGTTCGATCATTTTTATTTGTACAGTCGGTAATACTTAATTCGACTTTAACTGAATTCACGTTTGAAAAAATGGGGATAAAAAACGATTAATTAAAGTTCACTGCTCGTGGATTAATCGAATGCCTTGCATAAATGGAAAAAGTCGGGAATCAGGGAAAACCTTTGTAGGATTACTACGTAATCATTGATCTTTACAGATGGATATGACGATTGGCACATGTCGTCATTAATTTAACTAGAGAGAAAATTTATAAAGTGAAATACAAATGAACGCTAATGAAGTTGCGAGTGAAAGCTAATGGTTTCCATTAATTATTGACTAAAAAAAAATTCATGTGGGTCAATGATGTGACTTACAAGACTGCAATGAAATAGAATATAATGAATATTCTTGAAATATGTGATACGGATAACGTCAATAGAATATTCGAAGTTAGGGATGAAGTATATTATTCATTGAATCAGCGTTAAAAACTGTTGGAGCGCACGGAAACCGCGAATTACAAAACCATCCAAATATTTAACAAGTCGGATGGAATTATTGAAAATGAAATATTGATTTATTGAATTAGTAAATATCCAGTTCAGTAAAAATTAATGTACTATCGAAATGGTTACCACGGGTGATTTCAAGAGAAACCAATTTTAGTCATGTGAATTTAGCAATTTAACGCTGAAATTTGGTATTAAATCGCAATATTAATTAAGGCTCTCATGGCCACGGGTGGTTAATTCCACATTTCTATGAAATTTTTAGTAGAGCGATAATTCCTCCATTGAACGAGAGCCTGACATGTCAAATACTGTCGGCTACTGTGGAATACAATGACAAAAATTCCTATCGATTATTAACAAAAATTCGATAAAAATTCCGCTTCAATTCCAATGTAATAACGGAAATAGAATTAAATAAACTGGAACAATGGAGCAAATTCCTACCTACAATGATGCTTGAAACTGAAATAATCCAAACGTTTAAATTGGAACAGACTGACAAATGAGAATATCTGGATGGAAATTGGGTTATATTAAAGTCAAAGTATTGGTCAATTGGCCAGCCCACCCTTGCATTAAAAACTGAGCGATGAATACAGGCCCCTAGGCATTATTTAACGTAACTCAATATTCGACAACAGAATCGTCCGGACTATATTACAGATTTACATATTTTCAATCTTCAAATTTTCCACTGAAATTAAGGGAAACCATTGTTTAAAATTTCATCGAGGATAAAATCTTTCAACACGCGAGAATTATTTCCAAATTCGTTATTGCCATAAATAATTGGTTCTGCTTAAACAGAGTAATTCCCCACAGCGACCAGTAAAATTCGTGAGCTTGTGCTAACGAATAGAAAAATTCGAGGCGTATAAAATTCTCCGGTCAAAAATCAATTTGCAAAATAAATTGGCTTGGATTGTTGTTCCAATTTTTACCTGTGTCCATCAGGAAATATTGGAGTGGTGGGTCGGCTTATCTTCTGGCCACACTCAGAGGTAGCCGTCATCTCCATTCCCATGACTTTCATTACCGCGCCTGAGTCATCAACTTCTCCACTTTCGTTCTGACTCTGACAACACTGTTTATCCCCATATTCTCCCTAGAACATGACATATTAGTTGTTAGTCAATTATAATTAACTCCGTACTTTTAATGCAATTCATCAAACAAGCGTGTGAACACTTTGTTTTGCCTGCTTAACGTGTTACTTGCTATAACTTTGCAAAATCCCACGACCATGCAGGCGAAACATTAAATTTGCATTGTCAAACAGCTCTTTGAATACTCTTCAGATGAAATCGCTCATCAAAATAACAATTACCGAACTAATAACAGTATATTACTCATACTTTATCATTCCAATCCAAAAATATTTCCAAATAATATGGCAGAAGCAAGTGATATAAAAATGACTACAAATTAAATCTCTCAAAATTATAAAACGATGAACAAAATCAATTAAACCCAGCAAGACTACAACGATAAACAGTCTTTTCGGCAGTTAAAACACTCATCGATTCCATCAAATGGTTACCTTTGGCTTTAGGGCAACCCCTGCCGGACCATTGGAATTTGGAGCTTCATCGACTACTCAAAATATGGAAATCATTCATTTTACTATTTTTAAACTGATTTTTACCTGATTCGTCGTATTTTTGTAGTGGATGAAAAATTCAAAGATGAAATGAAAAAGGGGATAAGTATTAACCAAATTATTTACTGTCTGTCATCTTCGAGCGGAATCGATTTCGATAAATTCATAATAAGAAACCTTTGAAGAGATGCTCATGAATGATAATAAAAGTCTCTCAACAGTTCCCTCTCAACTCAATCGTGCTCGAACTATTGCAAAAATAATCAGTATTTGTTTTTTCCATTTATCGTCTGCCTCAACTTCGGTACACAATAAAATTTCAATTTCATTTCGTCTCAGTTTGATGAATAAACAATAAATAATGATGATCACGTTTCACCGAACAGTTGGAAGCATGAGGGACAATTAGAACACAGCAACGTGCAACTTCTACTTTCTAACATAAAAAAAAACGTTTCTATGTCATAAGAATCGTTTGTCGATTTGTCGTTCCAATGCAAAAAGAAAGAAAAACAAAAAATAAAACTGAACTCTCATTCTTTCTCAGTGACAAAGAAAGATATTGGAAAAATAATAATTGTTCGAAATGAGTCATTCAGAACCTGTGTATCTAAGCACTGGGGATTATGTACAATTGTTCGTGACAAATTGCCCATTTGTACGACAATTCGTTCCATCGCTGCCTCGGTGTCTGCCAATCGTTGTATCAGCTGATTTACCTCAATGTCCCCTGCTGCCTCTACAGTGTCCAGCATGTGCAACATTATACTGATATTTTCAGAATGAACAATTCCCGAATGTTTATAATTTTATTGTCTGTTTGTTTCCTTCTCTAGATTACTACGTTTTACGATTTTTTTTTTCTTTTTTTGAATAGAAAATGTCCCCTTTTTTCAGTTCATTTGCCTCCTCCATTGATGAGTAATGAAGTTATGATATAATTTGTGTAATGGGAATTTTAAGAATTACGTGAGAAAAGATTTGATATCAGGCAATTTATAAACATCGAGTTCTACAATAGACTCTCTGAAACAATCATTTAAAGTTCCTCAACAGTTGCATAAAATTTAATACTCATTAGATTCCATTACATTTCGTTAATGTTGTCTATCTTGCAATCACCAAAAATAATAATTAACTCAATTATAATCCTCAAGTAAAAATTAATCGAGATCTTGGCTCAACTGGTGTCAAAGCCCAGAACAATTTCAATCTAAGAATTACATTATAAGTTAATCTTTATTTTCAATTTGCATAAATCCGCGGAAACTTCTGTCTGTCTACTTCAGAGCTATTCTAGTAAAGTCAAGAGATGATTACCCCCCCCCCCCCCCCTCCTCCCCCCTCCATTCACAATAATCTCAACGATCAGTATATTCCAGACAATTACCCGAATTCACGAATGATCTGCTGCAAAGAAAACCTCAAACTTCATTTCGAACATTCCAGCCGATGAGTTCCCTTCATTAACTTCCATCAAACGTTGAATCGTGAAGCTATTGCAATTTAAAGTTCGTAAATTGGAATTCAATAGGTCAGTATTCTTTTGCATTGAGTAAACCCTGTAATTAGAGTGCCAGCGCCACGAGAATGAATTTAACGAAAAATTCATGGTGAAATGGAATCTCAATTACATGCGTGGAAAAGTTCATATTAAAACTCGAATAAAACAGCCACGAAATTTAAAGGGATTAGTCTCTCTGGAAAAGCACTAATTCCACGAAACGGCAGATGAACTTAAATGTCCACTCATCGAGCAATTGTAAAATACTGGGGACGGACCACCGGTGGAACGTCGTACGGATAAAAGATCGGCATTCCTGTCTCTCCAAAGGCGAAAATTCACCAGTAACATAACACAATATACTCTACTATATACATAACCGGAATCAAACTCTGAGACTTTCAGACCTCGTGGGAGTCTGTAAAACTTAGGGCACATTCCCGCATGAAAATATCGAATATCTGTCGAGTGGCTATCATTCTAACGCCGGAGTTCTGCACGAACAAAGGAACGTTTTCGGTAAAGGGTTATATACTCACTTTATCATTGAAATTAATGACTTCGAGATATGGTTAAAATAGTATATTGTGCAACTAGTGCGTAAAGTAACACTTTTTCGCACGAGTGCTAGGCGATCACACGAGGCGAAAAAGGCGATACGCACGTGTTGCACACCTAATTTTTTGCAATACCTGCCCAAAAGGTTCACTTTTCGGTACCGGTTTTCGTGCGTAAAGTGGTAAAGTGGTTTTCCGCACAGTGTGCGTAAAAGTCCGAAATCGTGCGTAAAGTGAAACTCGTGCGTAAAGCTTCGCTTTACGCACTCCAATTTCACTTTACACAGGATCTTGACTTTTCCGCACTCCGCACACAAAGACACCACTTTGCCCTCAAACCTCCCCTAAAAGCGAATTTTGGCAGGTATTGCAAAAAATTAGGTGTGCAACACGTGCGTATCGCCTTTTTCGCCTCGTGTGATCGCCTAGCACTCGTGCGAAAAAGT
>JAPYZM010002490.1:0-14324 GCA_030522845.1 Psyttalia concolor
TTAGTTGGGATGAATCCCTTAAGCCCCTCCACCGGCGACAAGGTGTTGCAGTTCCCAGGAGGGGTGTGTGTGTGTGTGTGTGTGTGTGTGTGTGTGTGTTTGTAGGTATGGGTTTATGGGTGTGCGTATACTCCCTTTTTGCATTCACACGGACGAACGTTGAGTGCGACCGGAATTGGGGGTGTTCGCAATCTATAGACATCATCGAGGACAAGATCAGATTAGCTTGGGAGCCAAATCCCCCTCACCCCTTTTGGAGTTCTGTAAAATAAGGATTACAAGAAATTCTGGTCATTCAATTCCTTGGAGTCCCGCTCCCGCGCAGACGCCTCATCGGATCGAAGGGATTGAGATCGCGATCGATAGGCAGTGACTTTGTCTAGATCCCATTTGAACAGGAGTAATTTCCCCCTATCCCTTTTTAAATTCTTCGAAGGAAAATCTTCTCACTCATTGTGAAACTTCTGAAGAAGGGTGTCTAAATGTCTCCGTTAATATTGCAGCCTATCGGGAAGTTCGTTACGCGGTTCATGAAGGGCCGAATAAAAGAAAAGAATCGCGTTACGAATCGTGTTGAGATTTAGTCGGCAAGCTAGTAGTTCAACGCAACAATAATGGGAGCGAGCGTAGCAAGCAACCAACAACCCTAACCAATTGTTGTTTCTCTTGTTTCGACTCTAGAAGGGAGCATCAACCCAAGAAGCTTGGAAAAATGACGTTATCTCGACTAGTGCAATCCTCGCTTTCACCGAATTACTACGTTATGCACAAATCAACCAGCGTACCGCTCATAATCGGTATCCAGTTCATGTTTTTGGAAGCTTCATTCCGAAAGAGAATGATGCTCTATTGCGTGATTACATCCCATATCTGGTTGATAAGTTGGAGCAGGGAATTCAGGAAAATACTGCTCGCGCAACGGTATACATTCGCGCCCTTGGCAACGTAGCTCACCCTAAGACTATTGCCATTTTTGAGCCTTATTTGGAAGGGGAAAAACCGTCTACGGTTTACCACCGACAAATGATGGTGATAGCTCTTGACAAATTGATTTCCCTTCAACCTCAAATTATTCAAGGTCTTTCTTATAGGTAATTTGAACTGATATTCTTAAGAGTAGAGGTGAATAATCGTCAGGTAATCTATTAATGTTTACGCGTTATGATTTTTCCTTATCAGAATCTACCAAAATACTGGCGAGTCATACAAAGTTCGTGTACTTGCTGTCTATGTGTTCATGAAGACAAAGCCTCCTCTCGCACTGCTTCAACGTGTCGCTCAATTCACCAACTATGATGTTAGTAAGCACGTGAACTCCATTGTTAAATCCTTCATTGAAAACATAGCAGAACTGAAAGGAGGTGAATACATGGATTTCGCCCGTGATGCACGCATAGCCAGTGTTTTTTTGACATCTGAAAACTATGGGGAGGAATATTCAACAGGACAGATCGTTGAGTACTTCCTGAGGGAAGTCAACATTCACTGGACCGCGGAGACTGCTTGGATTTATGGAGAGGACAGTATTTTCCCTCAGGGACTCTATAAGAACTTCAATGCTCGTTATGGTGATTTCAAAGAACCGAAGGATGAGACTGGTATAATGGTCTCTAGTGTGAAGGACTTCTATAAAACACTGAAGTACTTACTAAAAAATGTATTAGAAAAGAAGGAAGATAAGCTTCAGTCAAAGAAGGGTATGAGTGCATCAGAGGCAATAGTAGACATGCTTGACATTGAGGAAAGGAAGAAAGATAAATTTGAATTTTTCTACCTGTCGAGAGATGAATACAGTAGTTCGTACTTCGTAATTGGTGAGGACTTGCTCAGCCCAATTCCTAAAGGTAAACGTCAATGATATTTTGATAGATTTAAATACAGTGATATAAGATAACTCATGAGTACTCAATTGTTTCAGAATACATTAAACGAGCCATTGAATCAGTGAAATCGGGTAAAAATTTTGATCTGTTGAAATTCTACAACTTCGAGTTCACGGTCGGTTTCCCGACAGCTACAGGGTTGCCCTTCACCTTCGATTTCCAAGTTCCTCTCCTTCACAGGCTCTCCGGAAAGCTACAATCGACTATTAGTCCAGACTTCTCCCAGGAATCTACCGCTGCTCTCCAGTCGGTCAATGCTGTCACTGACATTCGTGTTGTCCTATCCCAAAAAGAACAATCCCGCTTTGGCTTCGTAACCCCCTTCGAAGGCAAGCGGTATCTCACGGGAATTGATAAAAATATTCAATTCTACATTCCACTCAACGCCAAAGCTAACTATGATGCTTCTAAGAAGCAAGTACAGCTTAAAATAACACCCATCAATAAAAAGAAAGAATCCAAATTGTTCCACTACAGTACTGTGCCCTTCACCTCTCGTTACGACCTTAAAGACTTCAAACCATCTTCCTCCGAGGATCATTTAGGTAAATTAATTATGAAAGAAGGAGTTCAAGAGTCCACAACTTTCATTGGAAAGAAGACGAGAGGAACACCGTTGAAGATCACGGAATCCAAACCTGAAGGATCTGCCAATGCATGGCAGAAGATTATGGACCCATCGAGAGCCCTGGAAAACCTTCTGTTCCCAACGGCAAGTCGTGAAATTGAGTATTACAGAATTGATGTTCATGGCGTCCCCAGCTCCTTAAGCGAACAGTCAATTGACCTTGTTATCAGTTGGGATAGTGCGTCAAAGAATAAGCCAACAGACAGCAAATTATTTAAGAGCTCTCATCGTTGGTCATCGCAACCAGAAGTTATTGAGCCTTCAGATAAAAAGTTAAGTAGTGTCTCCAGAAAGAAGGAGATGTTGCAGGAGACACTGAAGGACCTCTCAGTTGCTGAAGCTGTAACTATCGATATTGCCCTCGAATTGCGAGGACAGGACCCTAAAAGTTATCTCCTGACCAGTGCTGTTGCCGCAAGCAAGATTGACGGAAAGTTTAAGGCACTGGTTTATATTCGATCTGAAGACGCTGCTACTCCAAACAAACCTTTCGAGGCGTGTGCTACGGCTCAAGGATCAAGCCCTTACCTACCTCCGTTTGAAATCGACAAGATCGACAATGAGGAGTTGAGGAGGACTTTAGATATCAGCTTCAGCGCTGGAAGTAGCTGTAAATCTGGAATAAAGAGCGATTTACATGCTTACCAATGGCAGAGTCCTGAGTTCACGAAGTTACTTCATAAAAATGAGAAGCTGTACGAAGCTTTAGGAGTACCAAAAACATTCCTGAATAAAATTACCTTAGTCCTCCAAACAGCTGAAAATGATGATGATCAATGGAGGAATCACCCTAAAAATATAAATTCCTTTGAACCGTATAAAAATGAAGCCCTTAACACTAATGGTGATAAGGAGTACAATTCTGATGATAAGGCTTACATTAAACTTGGCGTTGACTTCAAACCTACTGATAAGACAGCTCGATTAGAACTCACAGCCCCAATCTTCGATTTGGATTATACAGATAAGGCGAAGCTACCTTGGTCCATCATCCCACTATTGTCTGCTCAAAGTGAAGAGACCTATAAAGGCAGGGGTCTGAAAGAATTTGGAAAGCGGGAATTACATCATCGAATTACATCTCCAGAAGGTAAGTTCATGATTAAGCTCAAACATTCAGCCTTTTGTCTAAGACTTTTGCTTTGACATTTGTTATTATATTGTTTTGTTTTTGATACACTTCAGGTGTATGTGTACTTGAAAAGGACTACGTGAACACTTTTGACGGTGCTGAATATCCTCTGAATATGAACAAGTGTTGGTATGTAGCGGTAACATCAGTTGACGAAAAAGAATCAAAGTTCTCAAAGCCTGAAATTCAATTAGACAAACAAGTTGCCATTACTATCCGCAAGGATGAACTAGACGAGTCAAAGCGAGAGCTATCCGTATCCATGGGAGACGACGAGATTCAGCTGAGCAAACCCTCGGCAAAAATCGAGATCAAGTTGAATCGTAAAACAATTGATTTATCTAGCGGAGCGTATTTCGATAAAGAAGGAGAGGAGGATGAACTCGAAATTGTCCAATTGTCTGATGACGCTGTTCGTATAAAGAGCACCAAATTTGGACTTAAGCTCACGTTCGATGGATATCGTGCCCAGATTAAGGTCAGCCACTAACTCATTTTTTCACTGCCTCCCTCAGTTTGGTTTCGTAATGTTGTCGTAATGAATTCATCGTTCTTTCTAGGTTGCAGATAAATACCGCGATTCGGTACGTGGTCTATGCGGTAATTTTGACATGGAGCCATCGAATGACTTGTTGACTCCCAGCAATCGTTTGAGCTCAAATCCGCAGGACTTCATCTTCTTCTATGTTCTTCCAGTCAAGGAGTGTCAATCAACGTCTAAGAACCTACGCGAAGCGGAAAAATCCCTCCCCCTTTACGAACCACGTCTCAATAATGTTGTGAGTGATCGTGAAGCAGGCCGTACCGCCCACCAAGGAAAATGGGGATTATCTGGCTCGCTGAATGAGAAAGACACCAGAAAACACAATACCATTGTTAGAACGAAAATCTTCCCTGCTGATGGCAAGACATGCTTCTCCCTCAGACCACTACCCACTTGCGCCCCAGGAACTCTGCCGATTCGTGTCAAGAGCGTACTGTTCCCTGTTTACTGTCTACCTAATGGAAAATCAGCTGAGCGCCTGTCGGATCGTATCCACAGAGGTGCTAATCCCGATCTCAGCCAGAAGTCACCATCGATGAAGGTGAAATTCGAAATTACTGAACGTTGTTCCCCGGCAGCTTAATTCCATTCATTATATTAAGATATCCCATTGTCCTAGGACATGAATAGTTAATTGCTCAATCCATTATTGAATTTGTACAGACTAACAAACTTTTAGACCGCTGCGTAGTAAATAATTGATCATTTACTTCAGTGATTGTCTGTCATGTCAATGTTGTTCTATTATGTGGGATTTGTGTTCTTACTCAGGATTCGATAGATATTAATATTTTTTAATTGAATGATTTTTTGACGGCAAGTTCTATTGAGACACTTGATATTCAATTTTATATCGATCGGTGGACGAATAAATTGGATAATATAGGGGAGATGATTTGGTTTTGACGAGATTGATAACATTCATCTGTTCGTGGTTTAAGGGGAATTGCGTGGAAAGTTTGCAATCTGTAGTGGCTAAATGGATTTATCGAATAATTCTTTCAATAGGAGACGGGATTTTCAAAATAGTAGGAAATATGTACTGTCCAAGCTCTTTGTCTCTATGTGTTATTGGAAAATTCAGCTTTAAGTTTTTCATTGTCATTATATCATTTATGGATGCAAATTTTCATTCAACTTAAACGTTTAAAAAATACTCTATCCCTCACAATTCAATACCAGAAGAGCAAAAGGCGCATCGCTTGTTAGAGACTAATCAGCGCGCACATAATTAAGGAAAATCAATAAAATCTCTACAACAAGAAAAAGTCATCATTTGTAATGACGAATTGTTGTCATTTGTTGAAATGTGAAGACATGTAGGAATCAACTTTTCCAAATTTGAGAAATTGATTGAAATCCATCCCCAGGAAAATTATGAACTAATCGATATGATCAGAGCCGTCATCCTGTCCCAACCACCGAGATCATCTCAAGCGCTAATCCTGTCCAAAAACTCCATAAGATTAGGAACACCGATACCACTCTTGGCATTTTAGGGTTAGTATGTTCCTAGTCTAAAGGGAATCCCCGAGTGTCAGACATTACATTTGACTGATCTTTAGTTGTGGAAATTGAGACAATGGTAAGTAATGCAAAAATAATGAAAATTACGCATTTACTATTTTCATTCACTTTATTCATATTTTTCTGTTCACGCCGCGATCTCATTTTGAATTCTATACTGAGAATTTGCGGCTTTTGTTGCCTGCGTGTGATTGTTTCTAATTACTTTCTAGCCATCAGTATTTAATCTCACACGATAAAATCGCGATTTATAGAAACTTTTCATTTTATTTCTCGGTCATTACCTGTTATCATGGACGCGGTTAACTTGATGTAAGAGGTCACCGTTTGTCTACTATTTTGAGACCAGGGCGCGGCGTGCAACACATAACAACACAATATATTATATATACATATGTATACAGGAAATTTTGTAAAAAAAAATCTTATACTATATAGTATAGATATATAGTATAGTAAGAATAGATTAGTGACAAAAAACGTTAAGAAGTGAATTAATTCAGTTTCATAGAAAAAATGAATTGAGTAGCGATATGGACTAATTACCTAAAAGTCATGAATCTTCAAGTTTTTGAAAAAAAAACTGTAAAATTTCAGAATTTTTCAGCAATATAGGTACGAGTTTCTCGAATAGATCATGAAATTCAATGATAAATTGCATAGAATTTTCAGTAGAATCTGTGTTATTATAAGTTTTGTTCTCATTGATTGTTTTATGAAATACTGAATTTTTAATTCTAGACAAGTTCAAATGGAATTTAACGCAAAGTTTACCCGAAATTCGAGATAAAATTTCGAACAATATATTTTCGTGCAAGCGTCTATGGCAAACAACTCGGTCTGGATATATAAAATTGTAAATTATTCCGCCAGAGCAGAGCTGACTATTTTTCCAATGTCTTCCACTCCCAGTTAACATAGCCGTATTTAATCTGAATGTAGAGAGTACAAAATGAAAAATATAAGCGAATTGGAGAAAATTAAAGAAAATAATAACTTCGTGAGAACTTTATAACGAATTTCACCATTATAACAGTAAAGTGTGGTAAATGTGAGCTAAATTGAAAACAAATAACTCAATTTTAATAATCCAAAGTTTAATGGAACTGCGAAATATTGTAGTGAATTCTTCACTGACTCTGTAGCCAAAACGTTTAAGTTTAATGAATGTTTTGCTGCGGCAAGCAGAGCCCGCACAATTTTCCCCTAACCAACTATTCACAATTGTTTCGTATTTCGAGATAGTCAAAGCACAATAGCAACGAAAACCTCGATACACAGTGAGGCTATAACGAACGTTCTATTATCACCAAAATCTCTGGCCTGCGAACGTGGACACATTTTCCAATGCAACACTGGCTTTTTGCTGCTAATTGGGAAGAGCGAGTGCTTTCATTGGGCTAGGGCAACAGTACAGAATTCATGAGCAAATGGAATCGTTGATTCCATTCAGAATGTCTTTCATATCGAGTTTAATGGAATCCAGGGAATTGACCGGGAATTTATTAGCATACCTCATTTTCATTCGACACTGGATGAAATGTTTGCAAAGTGAAAATGTGTTGTTTTTGTGGAGTAAGCGAGGTAGGAAAATGCCTGGAATTCATGCTTCAATGAATTGTTTGAATTGGACTGATGCCTGAGTTCATTAATCGCTTGGAAATCTGTAATTCGAAAATTACATTTGTTCCCTTTTTCTTTTCTACTTTTTCGTTTTCTGAGAAATATATCCATTTTCAAAGCTACATATAAATGCGGTTCGAATAGTTTTTCTACGAGAACTATATTTTTTCCTCATCTGCAGAAATTCATGACTGAAAAATTAATGATAAAAGGACATTTTTTTTGAGAAAAAAATTTCGACAAGAAAATTGTTATCCTTGCTAGAACAATGGGGAGCTATTAGAGCGACAGAGAAAAACGACTTCTCGGATCAAATCCAGTGGTTTTTTCCTTAGAATATCCTAGATTTAAGACAGTGACATAAATTAATTCGATCAGACATAAGCGAGTAATTATATTTTTATTGGAAATAAATTACCTTAGCCTTTGCAATCTGGACAAAATTTATTGGAGAAAGCTCTTCTGCTATCCGTGTAAAATGTGATTTTCTTGTTAATTTTAGAGCCATCGGTTTTTTTTTCATGTGAGTATATCACTCAGTAAAGTAATATCGAGTAATACCAAGTCAGTAACAGCAAGTAATATAGATTTTTACAATTTTTAAAAATTCCATTATTTTGTATTCATAATAACATACTTTTCTTACTTTAAATCATAATGATTGATTTCTTTAAAATGATTTGGTGGTAGGTTAAATTCCTTCTTGAAATATAAAATTTGACATTTGCATATGGAGTTATAATTTACGTCGACATTGGGCTCAATTTACACTCCTACTTCCCATATAAAAAATGCTTTAGAGAGCGTAATATATACATTTTTTTCTGTATGTAATTCTCTCGCATTTTCACGTTAAAAGTTTGAACAGAAAAGATAAAATTCGCAAGTTGTCGCTTTGGAATGTTTCGATTTAAGGTTGTTGTCGTGTAGATTCATTTTTCGACAGTTTATATTCAAATTTTCATGATGAGTAAATTGAAAAATTAGCTTTGGGTGACCCAAATTTCAACACGATCTGGCAGCTATAACTCAAGAATTATGAATTTTGTAAATAAATTCCGTTTTCCATTGATTCAAAGGCATTTTCACCTTCTGGAATTTTTTAAAAATCAACCACTCGAAAGTTTTTGATGGAAAAAAAATATGTTATAGAAGGAGTGCTAATACACGTTACAAAAAAAAATGGAATGGATCTGACAGCTCGTTTCAGAGCTATTATTTAATAAAATCTGAATTTTTCATTGAAATGGGCGGAGTCACTCGAGAGGTGGAGTCTGCCGCAATACATGAGACAACAGGGCGTTGTGCGTCAGGCGCGGGATATTTTGAAATTTTCAGGTTATGATGGATAAAACATTCGAAGTATAAATGCCAAGATAGGAAATATCAACGATTCTCCTCCCAGAGCCAATATCTGCACTTTCATTCTGTTCATCAGGGTGAGCTTTGATGACAAGATTTTTTACTTGATCCTCACCCTTTTATCTCTCCTCGCTCGTGTCATATTTGTCACGAAAATTTTCCTCTTGTTGAGAGCACGAGCATTTAGGAATATACCGTAATATCTCAACCGTTCTGACATTTTTATTGATTTATTCTGAATAATTAAGCACGGATTGGCACACGTCGAGGATCTTTTGTGCAGGTTAGAAGTCAGGCGAACACATGGAGTGGGCAGGAGTGGGAGACAAAGAAAGAGAAAGGAAGAAAATGAAAAGAACAAGGGAGTGTGTGAGGTTGTCGCGATCGACACAGCTCTGCGTTCGTGTTTGCGGGGTGTATCCTGCATACTGTAGACATGTGAGGGAAAACTGTACTTCGCCAAAATTTGTCGTTCCACTGGATGGAACTGTACGGCGTGAACATCATAGTGATGCGCTTGAAATTTTGACGCCGAGTGCTACACGACAACATCCTTAAGGGTAAAATGTCTAAATATCACACGTTTATCTGATCTTTCGTTATCATCGCAGGAACTTAACCTATTATTTTTCTACATAGGGCGTTTCAACACATTAGCTGTAATTCAACACACTTAACACACATGCTGAGAAAAGGCTGAGAGTTTTGAATTTTGAGGGTTTTTGTTTCTCAGTAACTTTGATTTTGTGTCGTTGCGCTAATGCGAGAATTTTCCTCCCATCTAGTGTATTTTTGGCAATAAGGCCGTGTGTTTAATTTAAGGCAAGTGTTTAAAAATAATTTCATCACTTACACTGCCGACATGATTGATTGTGTTGGATTCTGATCGATGTTATGACCTAAAGGTTATAGGTCATTGTGCAGGGGTATTGCAAGAATTATTTTTTCTGTCTACTGGGACCGAAAGTGAGTCTTCTAACCCTGCTTCATTCGGTTAGAAACGTTCACATTCGTCCATTTTAGCAGAAAAATCGGATTCAACCCTCGGAGGGAGAATCAAAAAAGCATTCCCCGCGTGCTTACAACTCTCGCTTCGGCTCGGGTCTTAATTTTGCGCATAAGGGCGACTTGTCTACTTTTCCTTCCTATAGGTGAGAAATATACTATTGTTGAGGTGGCTTGAGTTGAGGTGTTTTATGATCTTTAAAAATGTAACCGATTTAGGGCATAGAACACTGAAGGTTCGATCTTCAAAAATCTCAATTCGAGACTACCGTGCAGTCGTCGTATGAAGTACCATGAGAACAATGGACATGCATTCTCTTGAGGTATCTTATCCGAAGATCCGAGCGGCATAATTTTTAATGTGATCCTACATCTCAAATGGAATTTTATTTCTGGGGTGCAATTATTTCTGAAACCAGAAAGCGGGAAGGGAATTTTCCATTGAAAATCTGAAATTTCTACCAATATCAGATGGAATTCCCTGCAATGCCACGACAGATAGTGGTTTCATAGTTGAATGTATCGAATTAGGGCCGTGGGCTAGTGGCAAACCGCTCAGTTATTTGTGCATTGTGCCAGGATAATTTAGAGGATACGTACGTGACTGGAACACTCTTGTGCTCTCACGTGGCCCCTTGAATGCGCTGGGTATGGACCTGTGGGACATATGCGGCTGGGAAACTTGTTCACTTCCGTAATTATTCTCTCTTCAGGCTTAATCCACTTAATATCCCATAACAATTGCGGTGTTTGTTACACTGAAAGCAGAATTTTGAGATTCTGCTATTAATTATGAGGGTCTGGAAATTTTTGTCGACATTAAAAATCCATTTTTGGTGATTGATGTTTCATTCACGCAGACAAAAGGTCAGTAGAAATCGCGGTTTCGTTTCGTAATAGCTTTGTGCGTTTACACAAAACTACCATACAGCTCAGTGAAATGTGTCGAGTACTTAATGGAAGTTATCTAGATGTGCACATAATTTTTGGCTGACTGCTGAGTAAAAATGTAGCGAAGGTACATTTTTTATGTTTGTAACGATTCGGTAAATTATTTTGTACTGTACTTAGCAAACGAATTTCCAGCCTTGTACCTATAATCGATATATCGTCTGTTACGTCATAAGCTAGTCGTCATAATTTGGACACTCTCGATCGGATGATTAATACCCAGGTAGGAATGAACGATCCAGGATTAACCAAGCCCAGTCGAGCCTTGACATCCAAGATTGAATCAAACGTGAATGGACATTGAAAAATAACTGTTTTCAAGGCTTGGAAATTTCCAAGGCTGGATGCTCTGGGGTTCGTAATATAAGGCCTCGGCCTTTGTATCGCATACGCTTGGATAAACAGAACTCGAATTTACCGACGACAGTGGCCAAGTGGTTCCCAGGCAGGAATGAACGATGAAAACAAGGTTCGATCAGACTTAATCCAGAACTGCCAAAGGCTGGTCGAACCTCGACATCCAAGATTGAATCAAGCTTGAAAGAACATGAAAAATAGCTGTTTCGAAGGCAGGAGATCCGAACATTGGTCGAGCCTTGAGTATCGAGCCTCGATCCAACCGTGGGTGCCATGATTGGAACGGGGTTGTAATCCAAATCTCGTCTAAAGATGTGCGTAAATCCTGATTCTTGCTAGACGAACAAAATAAAAATTTCCTTATTTATTGAATAAAAAAGAAGTAATTGAAACAAAAATTTGGTGTGAGGATTTTGAAATATTTAGATTCAATTTAAATTGCAAATAAAGAGACAATGGATTTTTCGTAATTTCACGTGGAAAGAAATTTCAGGAAAGACAACTTGCTCTTCCTGATTATAGTTTACTCATATTCTTATATTTTTGTTCTGTTCATTATGTCTTTAAACTTTAATCTTGTGTTTTGAACTTCTTTTTTTCGTGTGTGTTCTTGATTTTTACGAATTATAACCAGTTAAAAAATCAATTATTCACGCACCTTCTCACGTCTCCGAGATTGCTGTTCGCTATTTGTCGCTGTATCCGAATATATACCTGAGGACTTACATCCATACAGGAAGGGGTCCTATTATAAAAGAGGGTTATCCTCATCGGTAATACCGAACAATACGCTTACAAAGAACGTCTGAATTTCAAGAACCCATGAATCCTGTACCGATCCCCACCAAAAGTAATCTAGTTTTCTGTGAGAATTTACCCAACTCCTGAGTAATATTCACTTACTGCTTACGAAAAATTATCTAGACAGGTGCATAATTCTTGTATAAGATGGTTAATTGTAGTGTTTCATTAGATAATTTTTTCCCAAACGGCTAAAATGCAACTCGACTATCAAATGGAACGGCCATTCTTACTGAAAAATGTGTCTCTATCTGGTTGCAGATAATTTAATGGCTACAATACGTTGGGAAATGTTTTGAAGGAGGAAATTCACCGTTAGATACTCCTCTCTGTCTCTACCATAAAGATGCACACATCCTCACTGAGGGGGAAATGTAGCTGTGTACGGAGGGAGTGAAGCGTATACACGGGGTGGAGATGGGGTGGAGTAACGAGTTGTACTAGCTGAAGTCGACAAACGGAAACCGTGGATATAACTTGTGGTTGAGTGAACAGAGAGACAAAAGAGGGGGTATTACCTTTGGGTGGTGATCATTCTGGTGGATTTGATCATTTGTTTTTGTTAGGGGAATTTAATTATAGGAAGGTATGAGGGCTGAGGGGATGTTGCGTCCTAGTTGTTTGAGAGATATTACGATATCCTCTATACAAATCATGGTATCGGGATTCTTTCACAAAAATTTTTAATTTCAAATTTTCATGATTTTTCGTGCGATTGAGATTGATATTTGCGTAATTTATAGCTCATTTTTAGTAAGCAGTGAACAAATTTTGCTGAACAGTTGGGTAATATTTAATGGATCAGCAAAAAATATACACTTATTTAAATAACATTTACTGTCAGACTGGAACCGGACGCGCGCTCCGCGCGCCTTTACCTAGCTCTGAGGTGTCCATTCAGATTTATTTCTTTATTTTATATTTCATCCATTTGTTTTTATAGATAAGTACAAGAATTTCCAATTTATTTTAGGGCTAAATACAAAAGATTATTTTTTTTAATAGGAAATTAGAATTAACAATTGTATTTTCGTGCGCGGCACCTGAAAAACGCCGTTCCCACGGGATGAAAAATAATATCCAAGCCTCACCATGGAAAGCATATCACCCTACCCCACGTGCTCGCCATCCTCGCCTTCGGCTCGGAAGGCAATTTTGCACGTGGGAGACGATGGTCTGTTTTCAAGGCTCGGGCATGAAATTTATTATTTCAAGCAGAATCCGATTCTATCTCAGAGTCGGTTTGGAGAACTGGTTTTCTGCAAAAGTTCCCTTTTTAAACGTTGGGCTTCTTTGTAATATTTTTCACTCTCTTCCTTTTTGTCTAGCGAAGTTGACAGAAGGGAAATTATTTGATTAACTTGACGTAATTAGTTTTTGGTCATTTTTAGAAAATTCAATAAAAAATGAAAATTCCTATACTATACAGGATAGTAACAATAAATCGGTGACAAAAACCTTACCCTTTGTTTTCAATTAAAAATTGGTGATGGTTGGAGTCGGCTGCGCTGTACGGCCGAACTCATTTTGAATTGTAACTCCGCTTGTGTTGAGGTTCTGATTAGATTTCCAGTTTAGCCAATGCAGTCATGAATAAATCTGAGACCCGGTTTGTGATTTGAACGGTTGTGGGGGATGGAGCTCTCCAACTCTGCAATATCATCACGGCCAAGGCCGGGCAATCGCGCTGTATATGTAGACACTCTTCTTTCATTCCAATCTCTGCACAGGACATCCCCAAAGCATGCTGCCCATTACGCTGCAGCATATTTTGAATCTTTGAGGTCCTGCCTAGGTGCGGGAATCCAAGCTTGAACAATGGGTTCAAGCTTGTTTCAATCTAGGATACCAATCCTTGGTACTCCTAGGTTGTACCAAGTTTCAACCTGTGGTAATACCTAGTTGTACCAAGTTTCAACCTGTGGTAATACCTAGGTCAAACGAAACTTGCTAATATCCTGGGAATCAAAGCTTGGACACCGACCTAGTTTCAATCATGGTCCAAGTTTGGTGTTCCAATGGCAATTGCAATTAGGGGTAAAAAATAATAAGGGGCAAAATAATAATAATAGGGAAGCCGTCCGATTTTTTTGGATTGCCTTTTCAAAGTCAATCAAATGAACAAAGATCTACGTTTTCAGATTGAAAAAAAGGAGGGGGCACTATAACAACATAATTGTACTGATGATATTTTAAGGAATGAATGAGGGGGCGAAGTAACGAGGGTGTGAACCCAAGGGTGAAATTAAAAGTTTTCAGAAATAGAAAATGATGAAATTCATTTGTCCATTTCAGTTTGTCATAACTTTCTCGCCTTTCCCAAGTAGGGATTGCCAATCGTCAATCATTGGGCCATTGCTTGGATGAGATCTGGCGCACATACTATTGCACACCAAAAATGGCCAAGGATTAGTCCAATCATGACACTGTATGCATTGAACGCCAATCTCTAACTAAAGAGTGGGCCAATATTGACAGGCCAATTATCGGCACACCATCTCCAGGCCAATA
>JAPYZM010002491.1:0-16634 GCA_030522845.1 Psyttalia concolor
AAATTTAATGTTAACAATGATGAGAAATGTTTGAAAAAAATTAATTAGTATCTTGTTCATCTCGTTTAATAAATTAAATGTGAAATACGATAGAACAAGCTCGAACGAACATTGTTCTTCATATTGGAATCAATCATTGATTTGACAATTGAACTGTCTTGTTCTGTCTTACGTGTTCATCTAGCAGGAGTCAGGATTGCCACACATTTTGAGATGAGATTCGGATTACAACCCTTATCCAATCATTACACCCAAACTTGGATCGAGTCTCGACCTGTCTTTGTCAATCTTGGATCAAGCCTGATCGAACCTCATTACAATCGTTCATTCCTACTGGGCTTCGATATCTCAGTCGTGAGCACCAATGCTGTTCCAACCTTAAACCAAGGCTTGATTATATATTTACGCCCAATGCTTGAATCAATATACGATTCAACAATGTAAAGAAGCTTGTTTCTAGGTAGGGTTATCCGACCTTGATGTTAAATCTTGTTTCAGCCTTATTCCAATGGTCAGGGTTGACTTTTCCTACCTGGGTACTATTGACAATTGGGAGAAGAGTGAGGCATGGTGTTTATGGCAAGAATTTTTAGGGTAAATAGAGTCGAGTGTTTTGAAACTAAGTTTTCACCTGTCTACAGTTTTATAATTTTATGTCACCCCCTTTCTAAGATAACGCCTAATATTCCACAGAAAATGCCATAATAAGCAAAAAGATCGAAAGGACGATCTTCCTAAATACGGGGTACGTGATGGCCATTATCACGGTTATTTAGCTAAATTTTTTTGCAGACGTAACGTCTGCTTTAAACAACACATGGGAGACATTTTTCGAAACTGTTGCTAAACATTATGCCCCGAACCGCACCACAAAAATCGTGAGAGTTAAGTACACAGTCAGCCGCCCAACTCTAGTAACAATGATAATTATCAAAATTTTTATTGCTATTGGAGGTGTGTAGCGGCGAGTCCGAGTTGATATTCGGAGAGAGTGGGGGGCTTTCTGTTGTCACACTCGCCATTGTTCATTATCTTTGTGTTGTCATTTGTCTCAATTCATGGTAAAATGTATTGTTATGGGACCAGAGCACCGCCACCTCCATGTATAGTTGGCCCCGAGTGACGCAAAGAGCGGTGATTCGCGGCGTATTTTCGGGAACTTCAGATGCGCAAAACTCATGCAGTAAGCGTTTTCGATGGCAGGGATTTTTGGAGAGTGCTTAGAATTGTCTAACGCACCTCTCCACAAAGGTTCAGGAAAATCGAAGGTGGGGGGTTTTTCTTAACATTTACAAAAAAAAAACTCTCAAATGTTCAATAAATAGACGTTTTTTTCGAATAGATTTTTTACATATATTACAAAAGGGGGCTGAACTCATGTTGGACCTTCTAGTCTGCCAAATAAACAATATTCTCATTTTGAGCCAATTTACTGTTATTTTTGGTAACGCTTGTCAAGTCAGAAGTAAACTTCAAATTATATCTCAATCCGGAATATTTAATTTTAGGAACGAATAACCCCTCGCCACCGTGAAAACGCCCTCGACTAACCCCCACGTCCGACACCGCAACGTGAATTTCTCTCGTGGTAGAAGCCAAATACCGGAAAATCGCCGCGAAGATCGGAATAGCATAAGTTGCTCTCGCTTAACGCGATAGTCGCCTCTGACCCGTTGGCAAACGACTCGAATGGCAAGAACCGACGTCTGATTTATGGACGTTTGGTCTTCTCGCATAAGGCAAGATCTTCTTCCGCTCTCTTGGCTTCGATGTTACGCGCGGGGGAAAGCTCGTTTTCCATCCATTCACATTGAAGCCACGAGAAGACGTCATCGCAGTGCGGAAGGACTTGCATCCCCCCTTCCTCAGCGTCCTCGACTTCTCGGAAGATCCGAGAAAAATAATCAAATTGATGGCAAAACATTATGCTCTTCATACCCTCACATTTCTAATCATTTCAACCCAATGCCTGACCGATGGAATATCTCCGACCCATCCTCTTCTTTCATGGGTCCCACAGACTTCAATAGACTTTTTGTTGGTCTTTCCCTGTTTTTACTCCGGAGAATATGTATGCGATCTCTAGTCGCCGCATTACAGAGCGCTTACATTAATGTATGAGGGCAATCGTAAAACTCGATGTGTACATACGTCTCGATCTCGTACATTTTCTCGATCTGGAAGTGAAAAAAATATCGTTGGAATACGCGAGTTGGCGTTTACGTTTCGTTTACTGCTACTAATTTGTGATTTTCTGAAAACATTGGAGGGTAAAAACATTGAGTTGTAGTTCAATGTGAAGGGAAAAAACGTTTAAAAGTGATTTTACCTTTGGGAAAGGTTGATTAAGTAATGAAACTTGGACTGAATGAATTTTGAAGCCAGTTGGTCATGTCGCATAAGGGGTGAATCTCACGTGGTTAAAATGTCATAAGAACTTAACCTCATACGGCCCGTTTTCGTTGTATGAGAAAATGGAATCAGTGCTGTGAGTAATGATGTTATGGTGAATTCCATGTGAAGCCTCGCCTCACCTTTCAAAGAATAAACGAAATTATATTTATAGTAACCATAATAATGTTTAAAATTCGTTAAGACTCAACAAACAATGAGATTGATCTTCTGGCAAGGAGACCGAGTGCTAGAAGCCTTGCGTGACCTTGACTGCCCTAACATCCACCCGTTGCGAGGTATCATGTGCGTGAAATACATCAAAAAAATGAAACCTTACCTAAAGTCTTACCATCTCAACTTGAAACTTTGGAATGTCTGGTGCCTTGAAAGCCTTAAGTAAAGACTTTTATGCCATAGGTGCCCGTAATCACGCGATTCCAACCTCGCTTCCCTCGGTTAAATCGCGGATTACGGGCACAATGACATAAAATATTGTATGGAACTTGTGCGTAATGGTGTTCTTTGGCTCGTGGGATTATAACAACAACCTCCCACGAGCCAAAAACCCCATTACGCGCATGTTGCATAATATACTATAGTAAATCTTAGGTTAAGACCCGCACAAAACAAAAATTGATATATTCGAAAGCCTCTACTAATAATATCGAGAGTATGAAAAGTAATGATTTCTTTTGTTGGGTATGACGTTTATAAAGCGTGACGCTCGCGATGTCTGATCTCCGGTAGGTCCGACCCTTGTCACAAAAAATTCTCAGGAGTGTTGACCTTTGCGAATATGACCCTTGCAAATATATTGTAATAAACGTTGAAATGAGTATTGCACGGGATTCTCTGATTTCCCTAAATCGTATGTATGCCTCTTAATTGATATGTAGAAAAAATACTGAATTAGCAGCCATCTCTGAAAAATTTGCAGCAAATGACCACTTTCCTGAAATTTTTGCGCACATGTCGCTCGGATAGAATCTCACAGTGAAGTAGGAAAAATAACGCAATGTCAACCCGGAAACGGGTTATTTAAATGCGATAGGATGGATGATCACGATATGATTCAGGAACGGCATGAGGCAATCGTTCGAACGCAGATAGTTAATATACGGCGATTCATCAATCGGTTCGTAATTAACTGTAGTCATCAAGCGGGGGGATATGCGCATCTTCTTCCTGGATAATTTAAACAAATGTTAATGTAACTCATTGAAATATATGGGAATCGTATTCATGTGGGTGGTATCTATTCTTAAAAATGAAAATTGAGGATAAATAAACTGATCAAGGAATGTTAAGTGCGGAGGGGGGGAGGGATTGGTGTTAATGCGTTGGAATGATGATTGACCCAGTGTCCAATGAATGTACACATAATTTGCATTCTAAAATCGTTGCATATTATAAAAGGGTAAAGTAAGGTGACATCAAAAGTTTAATTGCCGTCAAAATAAGGTTCAGAAGATCAACATAAGGGTCGCAGTCTAAAGTTCAAATGGATAGTAATCGAAAAAGTAGTAAAATAATTTAACAAGTAAAATTAATATAATTAATATCGGAAAAATAATAAATTCTTTAGAATAAATTCATTGTTCGGGGAGAAATTAGAATGTTTCATTTATACAGTATCTTATAGCACCTTCATCTGTGACTTGTTAAACAAAAATCACAAAAAAAAATAATTTCCTACAGAAGAAAAATTAAAATGCTTCACAAACAGAATAATTTATATTTTCGGAATATATATTCACTATTTTATTATACATAACCATAGGGATTATTTATCCTATCATATAAAAGATATTGAAATTTAGTCAAACGTGGTGGATTCATGTAGATAATCGATGTTTTCCATTCGATTAATCGAATCGCGTGTTAAGTTGTTGAGTGCACCTCTCATGGTTGGTCGCAATCATATGGCTTGGGCGATCTTTCTTGAAAATGACCGTATAATATGCGCGGTAAAATTCAAAATGCGAAATAAGAGAAAAGCTAAAATGAAAATGAAATGCTGAAAAATAAAAAATATAAAATGAAAATGAAATGATGAAAAATAAAAAATATAAAATTTTGAATCGATATTCAAAGTTGAAAATTTAAAATTCCACATTCAAAATGCAATAACGAAATGGAAATTGAAAAATTCAGAATCAAAAATCAAAAAAATTCAAAACTTAAAAACTCAAAGTTAAAATTCAGAACTGAAGAAAAATAGAAATCTCAAAATCAAAAGTCAAAAATGAACATTCAAAATATCAATAGTCAAAGTTATACAATTTAACATTACAAAATCAATCAAAATTCAAAATTCATAATGCAAAATCAAAAATTCAAAAAGTCAAAATCAAAGAATAAAAAAATTCAAAACTCAGGAATTCAAAATGAATAAAAGTGGAATAAAGAAAAAATGAGAATAAAAATTTGTTTAAGAATGTTGGTATTCATAGATCAAAATTATTTAATAATTCGAATGATTTTCAATGACATAAAATTTCGCGGCAATAACAAAAAAAAATGAAAAAAAAAACAAAGAAAAACAAAAATTTTTTAAAACTAAAAAATAAATAAAAAACATTGAATTTTAAAACATGACAAAGGTAAAACAAAATTTTAAAAACCATTAGAACAAAAAAAGTAAGAAATATGAAAAAAAGAAATAGAAAACGTGAAGGAAAGAAAAAAAATGAGAATCAAAATTTGCTGAAAATTTGATGGGTTTTTATAGTGTTTTTTCGTATTATTTTGTTGAATTAAATTCGTAGTTCTATTTTACACAATGCCGAAAGTTGAAAACTTTCTGAGCCATTATTTTTCTATTTTTCATCAAGAAGCAACAAAAAAAATATTTTCCAAAATTAAAAATTTAAAATTCAAAACCCAGGATCCAAAATTCCAAGTCAAAATTATAAATTTAAACCTTTAAAATAAAAATTCGATAGTTACCATGCAAAGATCAAAATTCAAAATTCAAAAGTAAAAAATTAAAACTCAAAATGACAAAAAGCAAATGATTTGCTGAAAACGATCTGGAGAGTTTCTACTGGTCAGTAAACGTTGACGAATATTCAATTTTGGGACCAAATACAATAGCTGTCTATCAGAAACTTAAGCATAAGAAATGAAAAAAGAACAATTGAAAATAAAAAATGGAGCGTGAACAAATAAATAATGAAAAATGGGAAATGGAAATGAAGAGTGCAAAATACAAAATTAAAAATTATAAGTGAAGAATAAAAAATTTAAAATGACATATAAAAGATGGCAAATGAAAGATTTGAAATTCGAGATGAAAAATCAAAAACAAGTTCCAAATGGAATATTTCATACTTGGAGACATTATCATGATTATTTTATTGCCAAAAATCGGAAATATACAAGTCGGGTAAAGCGAGATTCAAACTTTGAAGATGAAAGTGTTAAAATTAAAGATCAAATAGAATTAAGGGGTAGGTCAATTTTTAGTATTCAAAAATCTGACATTTTATATTTCTGTAATTATCGCGCTCATCACTATGAACAGTAAAAAAAACAGGAATCGAATAAAAATGTCGATAATTGCTAATCTAAAATTTTAATGTTAAAATGGAAAGTTCGCAAATAAAAATAATGATTTGGAAAATTGAAATTTGATATTTGAAACATAATATATTGAACTAAATGTTATGGAAACAATTCAATAAGTTTTCTGCAGGATAAGAGGTGATTAACGGAGCCGCCACTTGCGACGGCGTCGGCGCTTGTAATTATTGAAAATGTATGCCGTAGTTTGGGATTTCAGTTGGAGTAAATAAAAATGATGGTTGACCAATGCACCGTAGAGGGAGGTTAAAGTGCGCGCAACGGAGTCCATTGCGTGATTCAGCGCATGTATACAGTTGTTTACTAAAGTTCTAGAATGTCCTTGCGGGGCAAGTAGCCAATATTTCGGTTCCATTTTATGGCACCGTTCAGAATCCACCCAACAGCACCGTAATAAATTAGTAAATAGATTGAGGAGGACGAAGGAATCTTCTCGATACAATACAGAAGAAATCACTAATGCAAATGATTTTAATTACACATTGAGCAACATCACATTGGCAAATACTTAAAAAGGGGGAATATAACAGATGTAACAAATTTTTCGAACTATGTGCAGTCTTAACCACAGTGTCTGCAATTTAACAGTAATTTTAACAGTAAATAAAGTGCTTTAAACAATAGAAAACTACTGATATAAAATACAAGATAACATAGGGCGCTAGTTTGATCACTCACACAAAAATTTGCTCGTGAAACATGAGATCTGGAAATAATTTACCCCTTTGAAATCGTAATTTACGAGAAATCTAGCGTAAATTACGCGATTGATCTCGTAATGTATGGTTTCAATCTCATATTTTCCTTTATTGAAACCGTAAATGTCGATTTCAAAAACGTAAATTACATAAACAGTCTGGTAATTTATCTTTATATTATTTCATTTTTTTTCGATTTCAATAAAAAAAAAACAAAATTGGGATAGCATATTACAAGATTGGAAAACCATGAAATACGGGCAAGATCAGGTTATTTACGGGATTTTTCTCGTAGTTTAAGAATTCAATCGTGTAATTTACCTTATTTTTCTCGTAAATTGTATGATTAATTTCATAATTAACGAATTCTCAAAAACATAAATTACGATTACAAAACGGTAAATTGTGTCTTCAAAGCTCCTATTTTACAAGAATATTTTTCTGTGTGCAGCTTGTTTCAGAACTAAAATAAATGATTGTTTATTATGGATTCTATTTTACAGTATGGAATTTTATCATTTTTATTTGTTAAAATCTTCGGATAAGCAATCAGTCAGGATAAAAATGTAGAATTCATTAGTCATGATACCATAAGTGGAAAAAAACGGCAACGACAAAATATCAATCGACCGTTCAACTTTTCGTTAATGGAAGCTTTTTTTTATACCGTGGGATAACATTTTTTTCAGAAGAACATCTATATTTTTATCATGAAAATTATGGTTCACTTCTTAATAAGAAACAATGTCATCTTACTGCGGAAAAAGAACAACTTTCTCCAACATATTTTTTACCAATTGCAAAGACACAAATAATTAATTTCTTGCAAGAATGCGCTTTCTCAAATTAAATCTAGTTAGATGAAGTCATGAAAAAAAGTGGCAGTCTCAAAACCAAGATATTTCAATTCAAAAATCTCTACTCGCTTCCCATTTTTCAGACAAGTTTAAATAACATATTCTTGATGAAAGCTTTCTCATCCCAAAGCAAGATATTATTTCCTTGTCAATTTTTGAATCAACGGAATGTGTCATAAGAATAAAGACATACTTGTCAGAAAATATTTTTTCTCTCAGTGTTAGATATAGTGGATTGGGGGTACCCCTGATATTTCCTAACTCCAGAATTCCCAAATTTACTGTGCAAATTCTATAATACGTCTTGAAGACAGGAGTTTCCTCAGCAATTGTTTCGGATGCAACTGTACAACTGGGTTACCGTTGAGTAACAACGCACTTATACGCGAAATCCCATGGCAGGTGGTATCTCGCCCTGAAAGTCACGACCTGACATTTCGCATGCTCAAGTCCGACGATCGACTCTACTGGATTCATTACGACTTTTTTACCCTCCTCAATTTTTTCCCCATGCTCTTAATCGCCTTTTCCACAGGTCAATTCACATCCCAACGACATTCTCCCATTGAGAATGTAATCTCGCATCTGATGATAAATCACGCAGCACAAACTGGAGGCATTTTTTTACTCATTCATTGATGAAAAGTATCACTCGAGAGTCCGTGAAACTCAATCGTTCCGGGATCTCATTGCTTGTGCAATGCGAGGGAATAAAAATAATGTGTATTATTATAAGTATAGGCTGTGTAGTTCTCTGTTCTCTGATCAACAGCTGTAGCCATTCTCTCATCACATTTTTTTACATCGATGTTACAGATTATTCGTACGTTGTTCGCGGTGTATCGAGAGCCATCTCTTGGGGATCATTTTTTCGAACACGCCCAGTTTACTCGTTGGGTGAATGGATTGTTCTTGGCAGCTAGTACACAAGTGAATAGCAGGGTGCGACTCGACGCTGTAGGTGATTGGAAATGAAGACGAAATTATTGTACGTGTGTTAGTGGCAGAGGATCTGGTACGGAACTCAATTGTTGCTGAATCCAGTTGGTCACCTGATTTTGGTCAATTTTACGCAAATCCTACTAGCAAGCAATAATTAAAAATCATTGAAAAATCCTTGAAAAAAACGGTGACACTCTTGCATTTTCCATAAAGAAAAAGCGCTAATTTTAGATTATCATGAAACAACTATTACTAAAAGTGTCCGTTGAGAAAAAATCGAACCTCTAATTTAGAACTACTGCAGACAGTTTGTATTTAAAAAAGTAATCTTTTTGAAAAAAAATCACACAGGAAATGGTGATTATAACATATCTTCAAGATTTTTAAACAAATTTCCAGCTTGTACTTTTTAATCATTTACAAAACTAATGGGCTATGATTAAAGAAATATTCACGAGTTTTTTCGTCAGGAACCTTCCTGGGGAAACCTCTTAGGGAAATGGTAATGGAAAATCATCACCATTCATTAAATCAAAAATATCATTAAACTTCATCAGAATACATCAATTTCTAATTGATTACGAACAATAACTCTATGAGATGCAACGTCACTATTAACCCTCCACTGGTCACCCTCTGAAGGAATCCCCGCATTTTACCATTTATATGTTTTTATAATTAAACTATCCGGCAGAATTTTTATTTTTAAATCGACTATTATCTCCTAAAGGTCTACAAGTCAATAGAATTCTTTCATCCGTGTAGAATCATTGTATCCTCTTTTTAAAAAAGGACAACGACGAACCAATTTTGCAAATACGGGGAATGCCTCATGACACCACCAGATACGTAGTAGGTTTCTTTCGTGCGGCATTGCCGACAAGTACGTTGGAGTAGGGGAACCCTTCCCTCACTCTGTGCCGTTGCTCATGGCGGCTAGTGAGTGTCAATATATATATGTGTGTAATAAATAACAATTGTGAAGGTTTGGCAACGCTGCATTTGGATTAGCATCGCAAGGAAAGCCTCCGGACCCGACCAGAGTCACAGAGCCGCTTCAGGGGCTCTGTGACCAGTTTATAGGGTTAACACAATGGGTGAACTAGGGATAACTCGCGGCAGTGCCAAGGTAACGCCGGAGCCAAAGGCGAGGGATGTATCACACAGCATGAGTCGTCCCTAGTTCACTAGTTACGTTGAATGGTTTTGTATCGTGTTTTTACGTTTAGCGAATGGTGTACGAATGGAATGTACTAGCTAGTAATATTCATGACTGACAAGTCGAATGTAGGAACAGTGCAGAAAAAAAAATCTCCACTCCACGAAACGTTAATAAATTATTAACAATTAAGAAAAGTCCCATCCCACCCCAAATTCGTCCTAGATTTCAATATGCAATCGCTGTCGGCTTGCAGGCACTGAAAATCCTCACTTCGAAATCGCCCTCATTGGCTCGCGTGGAGAATAGCACTCTACGCGCGGAAAGTTCACGAAAGAGGAGGAAAAAGCTACGCAGAGGATATGCGGGTCCATCCCTCTTAGCCATCCTCTTTCCACACCGTTATAAACTCGGACGCGTAAAAGGTCACCCGAGGAAAGGCATCTCTCTCGGTGTTTATATACAGCCGCGCCAGCTGCCATTTCTGGCAAATAGAATCGCATAGAGTGCTAGGGCAATACGAATGGCCTGGCATCGAGAGCTTGAGATTGTCTGTCGTCGAATTCACAACGTGATATCCAACGTGAAATCGACTTTCCATGAATGCCGGTATCTAACCCTTCTCATACCCATCTCTTTTCAAGTTTCTCCACTGCGATCTCAGGTATTCGATGAAGACGTGTTCCGAAAAAAATTGAGAGCGGTTGTATTTTACGGGTGAGTTACTCCACTCGAGGCAGTAACTTTACGATTTTTTTTATCTGAATATTATATAAGGTTAATGAGTTGTTTGGAAATTTCGATGAAAAATTTCGTGAAATCATTGGAATTTCCTAATGCGTCTTTTCTCAATAGTTCCCGTTTACTCTGGGACTGTTCGTATGCTTATTCGGAGTCTAATTGATGAAGATGTTCCCCTCATGGGGAAATGCCAGTTTTACATTATAATTTCAACTTGCGTGCAAAATTTTGTTTAAGAAACATTTGCATTAAGTGTATGGGAATAGAAAAAATTTATCGCAAAATTAAAATTTTGGGAATTTGTTGTTCGCGTGGATTATTGGTGAAAATTATTTCATTTATAGATATGGCAATGCATATGGCAATGGAATTTCCTTTCTTATTTCTTATTTATAAAACATGCGGAAGTTCTGGAATTATTTATAATTGCAGTACATTCATTGGAATTTTGTTCAAATTCTCGGGACAAAACTTCAGTTTTATTCTCTCTCACAGAATTCATTCTGATGTCTCCCGTTGAAAAATTTCCATCTATCCCAGGTTATTAAAAAACTGAAATGAAATAAACCATGTTGAACACTTTTTATGCCTGAATATGTATACTGCCCATAAATGTCCTGCATTATCTTTACGTTATTTGTGGAATCTTTCAGTTCATAAAATCCTTGAGTCGTGAAAGTTGTCGTGACATCTTTTATAAGAGGAATAAAAAGGAGAGAAGAAAAAAAGAAGTTATGGAGACACTTCTTATATCCACGGGTGACTTCATTGGGAACGCGAGCACCACAAAATTAATTCGCCCACGCATATCGAAATCAGTGGAATCTCGGTGGGACATAGTACAGCACGAATATTTCCTGTGGATCCTGGTGATATTCTCCGATTAGTGAATTGAAGAAGGCGCTACGGGAGGTCATGGGTGACTGAGAATATTAAATTCATTCGTGCGCAACGTGGGACACAGTCTGGAATGCTGTGAATTCCGGTGAAAATTCAGAGTATTAAATTGGTGGAGATGATGCGGGAGACGAATTATTATGTGTTATCTCGTGTTTTTAATTGGAAAACGTGTATTTTGTTGCGAACGCCGACTTTCATTTGAGATGTTAGACCAAAAAGAGCTTCATGGACTATTCCTCCGTTAAAATTTCTCTTACGGATTTTCTTTATAATCTGTACTTTTAAATAGTTTGAAATTGCAAATAACGGAATACAAATTAGTTTTACATTGGCGACAGGATTTTCATGAGAGCCATACCTCACAAGGATTAACCTCGTCAGGGTCTTCTGTGACAAGGGTTAGGACCTATATAGCGGAGGTCATATCTCACCCAAGCAACTCTTTACAAAGATACATGCTTTACATGGCGCAGGTGAATTTTAGGGCGGTCAAGGTCACAAAAGTCCAAAATTACTTTGCTGCCCGGGGGTATGGTGCAGTAAGCAAGTTCGTTGTCTCACGTACAAAAGGTTCGGAGTGCAAAATCCAAGTAGAGTTCTGGCATGTATGAACATTTAAACAAGAGTCACTCCATCTCCTTGGCCAGAAGGTCGGAATCTCATCGTGTATTGAGATTTATCAAATTTTTTATTTATGTTGGCCGTATCAATATCAATTTGTTTATTCTTTTTAAGTTGAAGTGAAGTTTCATATGCGGTTTAACGCAACATCGTTAATTACAAATAATTGTTTCGTTTTCTTTTACCGTGGACAAGACCTTTGTGATTTTCAGTCTTTCCAACGTTTCCGGAATAAATGAATGCAGAATTCACTCGTTATAAAGTGTTACCATCTCATGATATAAATCGTGTATTCTTGCAATATTTTGTCATCATTTTGCATGCTCTAGAAATAGCTGAGGGACGTTTTTGAGAACTTGCGGTATGAAGTGAAAAAATTATCCCAAAAATGCTCCAATCTTCCCAATTATAGGACAAAATTTCGAATTTTTGTCAATATTGCATTGTTTTTGTCTTCAAAGATCCATACATAATATTTTTAGGTTTCATAACATTCGACATTCATTCTCGGGACAAATCTGCACTTTCGAAGTCGCACCGGTAACTAAAATAAAAAATTGCACGACTAGTATTTTATCTTATTCTGGAAAAATAACTCCTTCAAATCGAGCATTGATAATAAAAAGAGGCTAAGGAAGCCTAAAAAAACTATCCCACAAAGTAGAAATGAAATTAGCACGCGGCATTTCGCGATTTTCATAGCAGAAATCCGATGGCTATACAACATGTTACGACCCTATCCTCCATTACTCCAATATTTATACTCCCCTGAAATATTCCTATCCTCCTTTAACTGCACGCATTAAATGTACATACCGTGGAAACATCTCGAACTGAGCATTAGTCCGGACTTTAATCGCTGCTTTACTTACTGCACTGTGTGCCGTATAGACTACAGTAAACCCTCCTCCCCCTCCTTATTTTCACAGTACTGCTATATATGTTGAGGTAAATCACGTTCTTCATTAAATGCGCTCGTTTTACACACTTAATTCGCCTCGTTGCGCTACAATTTTCAAACAAAGAATGAGAGTTTAGGGTTTGTTCGACATTTATGGGGGGAAAATAAAACTGAAATAGTTTCGTATATTCCCAGAGGTATAACAACTGCTATCAACAACGTAGAATGGAACGAAATGGGTACGGCAATTTAACAAAATCAATGTTTTGATTTTTATATGAATAATAAATTTTTTTTGACAGTTTCTCAAGTAAAATACGAAGAAAAAAATCGCAGATGGAAACAAATTCTTTTCATTATTTGTTTCTATTTATTGCTTCTTATTAAATTATATAATTTAAAAATTCTTCGGTAGTATAGACTCCATAAAAACAATGAAATCAATTAAACCAATTGCAATGAGCTAGGATAAGTAAGTTGAAATCATGTAGACCGTAAAATAGGTAAAAATGTCTTTTTTATGGATAGATTAAATAAAACTTTCTATTTACATAGAGAAAACTTACTAAACAGGTGTCATTTGGATTATCAGACAAATTCTATTTCATATCCCGCAATTCTCAAGAGTATCCAATTACTTGGATACATTTCAAAATTGGGTCTCTCGTGGTCCACGAAGGATACTAAACATTACGAACTGAGATATTTTGAAAAGTAATGTCTTCCAAAAGTTCTCATTAGAGAGAAAAAGAAAACTTTTTCAACTTGATGCCAGTGATTTGGAATCTTTTCAAACGAAACGTCCAAAAATTTTTTATTCCACAATTTCCAATACGACTTCAAATACGGTCAAAAACGAGTCAAATTATTGTTTTTCAGTGCCTTACCGATGTTGATCAACATGATCATTAATAGAAGAATAGAATAGTTCTAAAAAATTATTGAAATTACAAATGATCAAATCATGAATTTTATCACCTACTAGTAGCGCGATCAAAATTGTCACAAACAGATAAATATTTTGGAATATTGAATGCATAAATACCCACGAAAACATTTATAAATACATTCCGAAGATTCTATTTAAGCTGAATGCAATATTTCCAAGAACAATTGCCACGGACAAAAAGCAATTTCATGAGTTGATCAGAAATTAAAGATCTTATATTTTAATATAATTGACCTCAATTAGTTATCAAAGATATAAACATTCATCAACATTTGCCAGTTCACTTCAGGTATCACTTGACCTTCTCCATGAATGACCTTGCATTGAAAAATCTATTGCCACCCAAATGATTTTTTTCCTCATATCAAGAGAAATGATAATTGATATTTCAGTTTATCTAAATCGAACTGCACTTTGACAAAATATACTTCGAAATGATAATCTATTAAATATTTAAATCCAAAAATACGTATTCACAAAATAATTTATATTGCAAGCGAGCTGCCAGAATGAACAGTGCTTTAAAAAAAATTACCCTACTCCTCGGTAAAATTTGCCGCTACTTTGCAAAAGTAATCTAGATATGTGCATAATTGTTTGTTACCTACTTAATAAAATGAAATTTGTTTACCGAGAGAAACTGGAATTTTTACTGATAAAATTATTTTCTGCCTTTTAATTATCGAAATAATTCTCACTTATTATTGCTTCTCCTCTTTCCATCACTCTAATTCTTATATATATAATGACCTTCCCTTGATTTCAATATCAATTATTCTGCATAAGAAAAAAACATTAAATGCATCAAATTATATTGAATAAAAATTTGTTCGGAATACCCTTGTCGATTTTCCTTTTTCGTTACGCTCCATGCAAAATCCAAATAATGCGATAGGCCGAGTTAAGGGAATCCCAGAGGTTACCGAGTCGTGATTCGCTGTGGCTGGGTGATGCCTCCTCGACCCACAAGGACTACCGCTGGCGCCAGGCCGGCGTTTTCCAGCTCTGTCATTACCATATGCGCGCCTCATGGGACTCGGGGATATATAGGCTTCACGCACGATTCTACCGTGCATACCGTGCGTGAGCACGTGCAGCCTCGGCTAACGCGTGGGAGTCGACGACGAGGTGTCTCGCGAATGCGATTCACTGACTCTGATACCCATGCACCCGCGAAACTATAGCTTCCTGATCTTTTAATGCTGCACTGCAAGCAATGGCTTCTGAAATTGACACATTTTTGGCCTCTCCTTCCATACATTGGTCGCTTAAAGTAGGCATTGTCGATCCAGCATTCATTCTTGTCAGAAACGATATTTTAAGTGTAGATTCTCGGTTTTTTGGATCGACCTGTTTATGTCGAAGAACCGGTTAGATCTATTTTTGTCGATCGAAATCAATCAACTTAGGGCTTCACGGGTCGAAAAATGTAGTTTTGACGCCACATCAATAGTCACATTTTAGAGCAATTCAATAGGATACAAGGCCAAATATATTTGACCAGGCCATTAATGCTTAATTATTATGGTAAGAATAATTTCCAAAATGAGGTGCAATTCTCCATCGAGGTCGTTCTATCATGTTTCAAATTTGATTCATTAAACGAGATAGGGAAACCGATAATTATATGTAGAAAACCTCATCTCCACGTAAAATTACGAAGAATCTATTATCTCTTCATTTGCAATTTTCGTTAAATTCAAATATTTCAAAAAATTCTCACAACAAAATTTCAATTTCAATTTCGCTTTTTATTCAATGAATGAGTAAATCTTTATTTGGCTCGTCTAGCAAGAATTAGGATTTACCCCCATCGATACACGAGATTTAGATTACAACCCTGATCCAATCATCACATCCAAGGTTGGATCGAGGCTCAATACTCAAGGCTTGACCAACGGTGGGATCTCCAGCCTTGGAAACAGTTATTTTTCAATATTCATTCAAGCTTGATCCAATCTTGGATCTCGAAGTTCGACCAGTCTTTGTCAATCCTGGATCAAACCTGATCACACCTTTTATTTCCATCATTCATTCCTACCTAGGACGCCTTACACGCACGTTCATTTGAATGTAATTCATTTTATTTAAATTTTATAATTCATATACTTTTAGTCGGGAAGTTGAGGAGAAGGTTCCTGCATCACCCAAGCATACTGAATTCCAAATATTTATGTTTTGATACGGACATATCATTACCAATCATACAACAACCAGTTTCCGCCGGTAGAGATATACACGGAGAGAAAAATATCCCAAAAATTAGTGTACCTCCTGACCAACGCATGGAATGGGTTGAATGGGGCTCAAAAAAATGGAGAACACTCGCCATCGATTGGTGTCTGCCCATCACAATTTGAATGAACTCCCTCAAAACTTTCATGTGCGGCACTCTAATTTTTTCCGCTCATTGAAAAGTAGGCTGAGGCATCGTTTTTTCAGAAAACCTGACACGGAAAAGTGTGGGGTCCCTTGCTAAATTTTAGGGTGCCACTCACTAACTTTTCATCAGCTGTCCTCTATAAAGTGGTGACCCCTGTGGCTTAAAGAATGAATTAGTAGGCACTCTAGTATGCTAAATACGAAAATGTAGAGTTTTCTATTGAGAAATTAGAGGGATCAGACCACATTTTGGTGTATTGGCACCCTAATTTTTTAATGATCTAGCGCGCCACCTTATACGGCGCCACCTAGCACTCCCATGAAACAGTGGCGTATTTTTCTCTCCGTGTAATTTCTTGCAAAATGCAGGAAGAAATAAAACAACTTCCCTTCACTTTTCAAATGAGAACCCGAGTGGAAATTTCGATCAGGTTCAGATCAGAGTCGGATCAAGTCAGACCTTAGGATTGATCAGAATGTGATAAGGTGACTGGATCAGGCTCCG
>JAPYZM010002492.1:0-13714 GCA_030522845.1 Psyttalia concolor
AGCCGAAGGCGAGTTCTGTAATCATATGAGGCAGAAAAGTTCTTCACAGCCGTGTGTCAAACAATATTTTTTGTCACGACGTCCGTGGGCGGTGGTTCAAGGCCGCGAAGCGGCCGTGAAGTAGTGCTTTACGGACTGAGTGACAAAAAATATGGAATAGACGTTATCAATAAAAAATGTGATCAGTTAAAAATTGATTTAAATTTCTAAATGAATAGCATATATTCATAATTATTATGACGCATGAAATAAATTTCAGTACTCCCGGGTGTTGAACTTAAGACCTTGAAATGTATGATTTTATCAATAACACTGAATTCCTCTTTTAGTATTGAGGAGAAAAAAAATATTATTACGAATATGTTATATTTTGTATCGTTAAGAACATTTTTAACATGTAAATAAAGTTATGAGGACGAAACTGAAAAAATTTACTGGCAATTTTTACATTTTGAAGCCACTAATGGGACATGAAATGACCAATGAAAAACGATTACGGGATACTTTAATTGGTTTTGGGATTTAACATCAGCTATTATTTTCGTCGTTTGCGATAGATACTGCAAGAATTTGCACTGAGCATCTAATTAGTTCTTTTCCCAAGAACCCTCTAGTCCGTATTGAGTAGCACTTTCTTATATGTATCATTTAATGTAAAAAATTATTCATTGAAACCCGTGGGTAATAAAAAATTGAGTCAAATATCATTAGTGCTCTAAAATTCGTTGACTATTTCTATCTTTTCTACATGGAAAAAAATGTATCGATGAATAATCAGCAGTGCAATGTGAGATAGGAATATCCCACCTCCAATATTGGATACATTTATTCTAATTCAACAAATTATTAGAAAATGCTCGGCAAAATCACATCTCTGACTGATACAGAGCAAAAAAAAATTCAACCTTCTATCCCCAAGTTTTAACATACGCAAATCACCATTAGAAGTGTGTCCCCGAAAATTAGTAAGATGTTCCTAAAACGGTGACATATTTTCTGAAAAATAACTATCGTAAAATTACTGGAATGAGCCAATAATAACTGAAAAAATTTCCATGTCCCTGAATATTCTACGCAACCCCGCACATTCTGGTCTACACACTGGGAAACAAAAATATTTTTGTGAAGAACATCTGTACTTGTATAAAGAAACTTATGGTTTGAAAATTAACAAGAAAATATCATCTTACAGGGAGAAAAGGAAAACTTTCTTCCAGATATTTCGTGCTAATTCCAAAGACAACGATAATTTATTTATAATAAGACTATAGTCCCTCAAATTCAATCTAGTGAGATCAATCTATTGAAAAATATTGCAGTTTCAAATCCAAAATCTTCCAACGCAAAAACCACTGGACTCGATTCGAGAAGTCATTGTCTTCTTGTGTTCTAATATTATAATAAATGTTAAATTCCCCCCTTTTGGCCGTTTGGCATTTCAATTGGGCAGTGCATCTAAAATCATTATCCTTATCACTGAATTACAAATTTATATTTGTGAATAAAAAAATCAGAAAATAAACTAATGTCTTTCAACAGTTAGTAATAAATCTCCATTTTCCATACCATTTCAGTTCATCTTTAAGCAAAATTGGAGAATGGCTATAGATGAAACGTGCGCAATCCTTCCAGTGACGCCTTAAAAGTCGAAACTCGGGGGAATCGAGAGGTTATACACCCCTCAATTCTCACATAATACCACAGTGAATTTCCAAATTCGTGAACCTTGCGTAATGTACTCTCGTTCATACTGAACGCATCAGACAGATGCGAGTTGACGTGGTACCACGGCCTCAGGAAGTAAGTCGTAGGATCAAAACTTCAGCGTCGAAGGATTTCGAACTTGGTCGATTACAAACTTTGCCAGCGAACGGACGAGCAAAGAGTAGGAGACGGAGGAGGAGCAGATGAGAAGAGGGAGCTGACGTTGGGGCTATTAGAAATGCTTACACCCTGCTGCTGCTTACCCATGGCTCTAGCGATGTCCTCCCCACGCCCCGCCCCCCCCCCTCCTCCATCACCCTCGGGGTGTTAAAGTCCCCTTCTGCTTCACCCCAACCCTTAGTGAAGTCACGATTAATCGATGTACAACGCTCGATGAAAGACCAAATTCCAAAATTGTAATTGCCCGGTTATGAACCCCAGCATGAATTCCCTAAATTCCAATGTGGATATTAACGACACCAGTTACTCCATTCACAACAAGTTGACAAATATTCAGCTCGTCGCAGTGGTGATTGTACGAGGTAATAATTAACTCCCGATAGGGCTGGCATTGAAAAATTAGTGACAAGATTCATTATGTTCATACAAGCGAATCTATAACGTCTCTCTGTTCGACCGCCTACATGGTTATTATAATGAGGCTATACTGAGGTGGAAATGTACGGATTGTGGAGGGACGGGGGTAGGTTGGGGATAGCTTTACACGACTCCCTGGCACCGAGCCTGACGATATAACTGCTTTCTCAACCGTGTGCCTATGCTTTGGCCCTTCACACTGGAATTACTCAATTGTCTATCGCACTGGTATTTCCCACTAGCTCTCTCCCTCTCTCTCATCCAATTTCCATTCAAAGTGTCCCATTATTTACCATTAAAGATAAGGCAAGCCCTTTACATTCGAGCATACATGCACTTCGTGATTATTGATAACGGGATTTAGCTAACTTTTACATTATAATATAAAAACTTTGCCCTTTTTTTTTTTTTTCATTTTACTGATAATTGAATTTTGTAATTGCACTGCAGCGGCTTCCGAACGTGTAGACCGAGTAAAATTACATTGGGGTGTAATCGTTTGAATGTTCACTTATGCTATTTTCAGAGTAATAGTCCAAGTTCTCGAAATAATTGACGGATGATGGGAAGGGGGGGGGGGAGAGGAAGGGCAGGAGGGGTGGGCTTATACTGGGGATAATGATGAGCTAACTGCGCGTATGGTTACGCGTTGATAACAAGGCTTAGCATGACTCAAGTGCAACTGCACGTACCCAACGTGAATGCGCATATAACATTGTACAGAATTGTTGGGGCGGCAGGAGGGGCGAGAGGGCTGGTGATGCAAGGTGGAGAATTGAAGGGACAAAGTTATTCTCCCACTCACGGCAATCTTCCTCATGCCTCGTTTCTACTCTCATTCCTCCTCAACGGCCTTAAAGTTTGATATTAGCCTGGCAAGTGTCCATGGCAATCTTATAACTCAAGTAGCCCCCTGCTGAATGTAATCCGTGAATCGAATCCCTCAGATGCGAGTGCAGCATTTGTTCTCATCTGTTTCAGTTCTGCTGGTTTGCAGGTTTTTTTTCTTCGTTTTTTGGGTCACGATATTATTTTGGAGGTTTTGAAAATTATGAGGGAAGATAGAGGGACTTGAATTAAATTCACATTCAGTGGTATTGTTGGGCTCTATTTATGGGCACGACGGGCGCAAGTGGTGGTGCACTGGCTTTGGTCGGACATTCCGGAGAGATGTCTTGTTCGAGGTTTGTTTTTGGACACTCCAAGATTAATGAATGCACTGAATTTATTTGGGAAAACCAATTTTGTGGTGGCTGCATACTTGGATGTGAATGAATTTTCAAAGTTTTGAGGTTTTCAATAATGGTCAAGGATTCCCAGCGTTTTAATATTTCTGATATTTTCCATGCATTAACAATCAGGTTGGTGGGTAGAAAGGTTTCTGGGTCGCATTATTATTCATCTATTCGACAATTTGCCTCATTATATGAACATGATGCATTATTTTTGTGTCTCTCATCTAAAATTTTCATGAATTTATACGAAAATTTTGAAGTTATTTTAAAAAATGGGCTCATAATAAAGATGGTTAAACCTTTACATATCAAGTGGATCAGGTATTTTTGATAGATGCACCAAAAAAACATAAACGAATGGAAATAGAGCATCAGTAATTCAAACGAAATTCGCATATATATTGCTTCCTACGAATGAGTTTATTTCCGAAATGCTAAGCAATGATATCCCGGGGTTATGTCCCGGCAATTCCAAAAATTATCAGATATTTCTTGATAGCTTTGGTGGAAAGTTTACATTGTAAATAAAACGGGAGTGTTACATTTGTAGGTTAAAAACTCCTCGTCGCTTACGCGACGGATTTTCTTGCACGGCTTGACACGATTGTTTGTCTGTAGGGAAGCTTCAAGGGAATGCCAGATCATTTTCGAGCTCAAGAGGTATTTGTCAGATTATTCCTTAAGAATGGATTGCAGTGAGGCAATGACAATTTCTAGAACGAACGAAAAGCTAGTGTTCAATATCCGAACTATTGGAAAGGCAAAAGATATTGCGCAATATTTCATATAATGCTTCGTCACTTTCATCTCATTACGCTGAATAATATATCCCGATTGGTTCTTTTGTTATCGAGGAATAATTATTTATAAAATACCCCGAGGCCTCGAAAATTATCGTAAAATTTTCCGTACGCCTCGCCGGCTTGAAATGAAGGTCGGAATTTTTTGCAGATATTGCTGTCGTCCATCAGCAACAAATTTTCTGGTTAAATAGTAACGATCTACAGATTATAAATTCAGCAATGAACCAGTCGATTAAAAAAAATCGAGTGGATTTTTCTTTTTTCCAAACAAAAGAGTAGAGATTATATTCTTTTTGTTTTCTCTATTTTTCAGGTATTTCGAACGTGGACGAGTGCTGGCAATACTTTTGGCAGCCACTCCTCCCACATTGGGCTAGCAAAGCGTGTCTCTGCATCAAGGGAGAGTAGCACTGGGTAGCCAGAGAGAAAATGGCAAGGGGAAAATGCGCGACTGCAGTACGGTGTAAAGGCGGGTTTATAAACCCCCTCCCCCTCCTCTCCTCCTCTCCTCCTCTTCTCCCTATACCCCCGCCCAGTATGTGTGTATACGTGAGGGTTAGAGGACTCTGATCGAACCGGAAGGAAGTTTAAGTTTAATTAACGTGCCACATCGAATTCATTCCGTAGCTTCCACGTATTACGGCTGAAGCTCTCCATTGCACTCACCTTTCTTCTCTCTTTCTCTCTCCAACAGTGCGACCACATGCCTTGCGTTATCGTTACGTGAGGGAACTTGGCTTTTCGATGAGAACGAAAAAGATTGGCTGCTGTACAGAGCGCGCGTTTGATCGAAGGAATAACTAATCAACGTCAGTGGAATTTTTTTTTATAAACTCCATAGGTCGTGAAATTGTTTTTTTTTCCACGTGAAAAGTTTTGACAACTTTTTGGAATTTCTACTGAAATCTCATTAGCCAGTGGAATCAATTGGTTTCGCTCTTCGCTGTATCGAACCTGCGAATATTGCAGTCAGCTTTTTATAACTGAATTGGAAATTGGTATGGATGGGCTCACGGTTGAAATTAAAATCATTCGATTGCCAATGAAATTCAATATAACTGATGTATGACGTCATTTTTACGCACCTATGGTTCGATTAATATCTGTCGACGTTGGTCATTACAATAACTCAATAGGCCAGGATCTTGCCGACGTGCCCGGGGCGGTCCAGGTGGTGGCTGCATGCCGTCCCCTCCCACCTTCCGCCATTTCACAGTGATTCAACTAGATTTGCTTATTCCGGTCACAGTGTAACCCTCTCTTTGTTCAACCAACTTGGCAACGTCTATCTATCTCAACGTGCATCCTCTCTTCTTGGTTCTTCTCTGCCTCTCGTACCTCTCACTGCATCCCCCTTCAGCACGGACGCTAATGCATATTCAATGTTAGCCTCATGCTCAGAATTTCTAGATCGGCTTTCTCCCTGGGTTGTACCCGAGATGCTGTGAATTTCTCGAAAGAAAAATATGACAAAAACTGGGGGACGAGTAGCTACAACAACTAATTATATTTTTCAACGGTGCGAAAATTGTTGAAAGGATATTCCTTTTTCCTCTCAAGGTACAATAGAAGAGAGGCGGCGGTGAAAATCAAGAGGAAGATTAAGAAATGAATTATTACCTCTCTCGTGCATTGATTAAAGGAAAATACAAACTCGGTGACTGAAAGAGATTCCGGTGAATGAGGAAAGAGCGGAGTGAAGAAAGGCGTCATAGTATTCATTTCCGCGCGGCATAAGAAAAGCATTCGGTGAATTCTAATTTTCACCGAAGGCATCTGTTGGACGAAATAGGATAGAATTCGTTTCTTTCGTTCTGAAAAAAAAAGCGCCGTGGATAGAGGATTGTGGGTGAGTTAGGTGAAGGTAGAGAGGACTCTTGAATTGTTCGGTGGAAGCTTCGATGTGGAGGGAAACGGTTACTCTTTGTGCGCGGCGACACTGAGATCCTGGCCTCATCCTCTGTGTGCCCCAATCAGCCGACAAACTGCGAGCTGTTTACCGATACGATTCCAATATACCTTCGTCATTGCTCCGGGAAATATCGATTCTTGCAACCCCAAGCCAGACGACTCTTTCATTCGCCTTCTTCGCTCGCTTACCCCCCCTCCCCCCAATGTGTCTTACCTTCATTTTCTCATTTTTCTTTTCTAAATATTGGATTTTATTTATTTTATTCTAGTCCTCATTTTTCCGGGCATTTCTCGTGAAAGTAGCTAACGCACAGCTAAATATAGGGTTTTTATACCTGGCTGATGAAACTTAATCCCGGGCAATAATAAGTTTATACGCTAATGTTTGAGACATATTTTTCCCCTTAACTTGGGCTTTTCTCCTGTTAGCACTAATTAGTAATTAACTGTTAATAATTAATAGTGGATTTTGTTTTCTTTTTTATTCTTGAGTGGAAGAATTTACAGAGAAAACCGTTTAATTTTCTGAGACTAGCGTCGGATTGTTGAAAATCAAAATTTGTGGAATGCAATGATCAAAAAATTCTAAAATTGACGTATTTTGGAACTAGTTTTTAGCGACAAAATTCCTGAAAATCAATGCTAATTCGGAGAAACAAGATAGTAGAACTGGATGTGATTGGTATGCAAGCCCGCATGCCTTCGTGCCCATGAAAATTGATGAAAAAATCTCATAAAACGATGCTGATCAGCATCGGACCTGTGTCTTGTCCAGGCTCAGACAAGTTAAAGTGCGTAGGACTAAGATTCGAAATTGAGTTCCAAAGGATTTCAAGTGCTAGCTTTCATACGTAATTTTCTCCACCCAAACTAATGTATGTATTTCTATAAATTAATGAAATTATAATTTATTAGCAAGTATGGTTACATGAATTCTGGAGGAAGAGCAATCGCTCACTAATTTTGGATTATTCAACACGCATTTGGGTCAAGACACCACACAATTGCGGGGGATCAATTAACGATGGATTGTTCACACATAAGATGAAAAACCTCTTTCACAGGTATATTCACAATGTTGGAGATTCAATTTCAGACTGAACTGGATTATCCCGGAGACCATTATAGAAAATGGGGTATCGCTCGAAAGCCAGGGGAAATTCTGATGGAAAACCAAACCTTCGACAGGAGTGAGCCGAAGGTATATTTCCATCAACCCGATTCCATCCACATCAGACATCTCTGCAAACTACGTTTCCGTAAATGGTCCGCATGAGACAACCTAAATGTGATTCAACATTAACGCTAATGTCACACCCGATGAATTTTTTTCATTACAATTGGAATTTATAATCGAAAAAAGCGTATTCTACTATCGAAATAGAAGCATAGCTTATTCCGAATAAAGTTACTTTTATATATATGAAAGTGTAATTATATTTTTTGAGCCGTCGATTCGTTATACTCTCGTACAGAAAGGAGCAATTTGATCAAAGATCTAGATTTCCATTCGATTAGTCGAAGTGAACTGATCAAAATCAGACCAGGTCGGAGTAATTTAATACGGAATATTCATGTTTTGTTGTTGTGCATAAATTACGAATTTCATTGAGTTGTCAAATTGTAAATTTTAAGATTTTTATGTTGCCATAAATCCAATTGTCGCTCTCTTGAGAATTACTACTAAACTGTGTATGAAATATCAATTTTTCCCGAATGATGCATTGTATGTTATACTTTATCGTATTTATCTCAGTCTTCTTCGCTTAGGGAATAAAATATTGCAGATGTATCTACAGGATGGGTGTTTTTAGGGACCTTATTCTTAAAAGGAGGTGTTTTACCCCTACTCATGGATGATCTATTCTCTCATGGTAGTGATCAGTTTGAGATCGAGTTTATTCCATCCTCTAGGCCGAGAAGGAGGAAATATGCTAGGAATTTAAGGAGTTCATTTTGCTCGCCATTATTTTTTTCGTAGGCAATCTCAAATTCCACTGATTTATTTCCTAAAAATATATTAAAAATATTTAGACATTGCCATAGAAAGTTTGTGAACAAAAAATATGCACTCGAGTGTGTTCCGTGGAATTTGTTCATATAAGATTTCACGGAGAAGTAGCTCTTTAAGAAATTCTACTGGAAAATTAAATTTTGCATTGTTAAACAGACATGATTTTAAATTTCAACCAAAACATGAATATTTAATATCATATGATGCTAAGTTTCCAAGTAATTGAAAGTTCAAGAACATTTATTCATCAGAATTCCCATGCTTTCCATCAATTTTTATGGAGTGTTTGAACTAAAATTCACGGACCATTTTCCTTGATCGTTTTTTTTAAATTTATCAGAGGGTGGTTATTTGGACGCTGTTACTCCATTCTGCATTTTAACGCGTTTTTGGGGACTGAAATAACGTCCAACCCCTCGCCCCCTTGTTTTTAGGGTTCAATTCTAAAAATTCAGTTAGTGAAATAGAGACTTAAAAAAAGAACACTTTGATAAATTAAATACGGACGTGTCCTGAAAAACTATAATTTCGTGAAATTACATTGAAACTGTCACTCGAAAAATATGCAGATGTACAAAATGCTAGACATTTTAGTTACCCATGATTCTCAATATCTCCAGGCCTCTCAAGACCCTCGAGTGACGAAAATTAAACCATGTTTGCTCTAGTAATCAACAGATTATCAGCACTTGAAATCATCCTCATAAGGCTCATTCTTCCGTTAGCATTCAAAACGATCACTTAAAATTGATTGACCAGAGCGAAGGGATGTATCATTGTCGCCCAATTGCCAAGCACAGGACATTGAAATGATTCTGCACCAGCTACTTCAGCTCCTCCCCCTAGAAATAAAAAAATAATGATTTAAATTTAAAATTCAATTGTGAAGTGCCGTATCACGACTGCTTTCCAAGTGCGTGAAGATTGAAACATCGGAGAATTATACTTATGGTCATATCCGATCAAAGATGACAAAGTGACTCGTGAAAGTTCAATGTAAGTGTTCTCAAGGAGGCAAAAAAACCGCGGGGAACCCAAGAAGTAGGGAAAAAAATCAGAATTCTCGAGACTTTGTGAGTTGAGAGTCCTTAGGGGCTCCCCCTGGTACCGATGATTCCCCTATCTTTCGTCTATAAATTATAATATGTAAATCGGGGCGTCGGTAGACGTTCCGAGAGGGTAGATAGGTGTAAGGACCCCCGGCAATTACAGAGGCTTACTGTACATACAAATTGCGCGGTCCTCTTTACTACCATTTACAACCCCAAACCACCACTTTTCCTCTTTAAGAGTTGGCTTCTGGCTCACCTCAGACAACGTTTTCGGAAAAAGTATCGCCGGTATGCCTTAAGAAACACCAAGACTCATGAGTTGTGGGGACTTTTTGTTGTTTTCTCTCCCCTTAACATTTTTCTTTCTATCCTAACAAAATACCAACAATTTTTTGTGTCGTAATTTGTGCCTCTTCTGGCTGTATTTCTTTTCATAGCCCATGCTAATTCCATTGGCAATTGCCACTGTAAATTGGCTCTGATTTTCATATCTACGTCGTAAAAACACGGCTTTGTGAGCAATTTCACTGAGTCTTATTATTTCTAGAGGCGTGGTAATGATAAAGAATCATTATCTACTTGCATTACACTGCAGAAACTCTGATCAACCATTCTTTTAGTAAAACCTGTAAAAACACTGAATTAGCGTGAATAATTTTTAATTAAATTCGGAATACTCTAGTAAAATCTGGAAATCTCGAAACAAAAAGCTAATGAAGTAATTTTCATGTTTCAGAATTTCACAAGTACAAATGTACCCTGGCTCAACTCAGTTCTTATCGCACTTCAGAATCGTTCTTACATAACAGACGGAAGCCGGAGAAAACGTTTGCTGGAAGAGTCTCCAATTTTCCCTTGAATTTCTTGGGTACATACTCGAGTTAATGAGTTCATTCAGGGGGCATACAATTTCACAAGAAAATGAGTGAAAATTGTCAGTGTAAGGGGCGGAAAAAAAAAGTGAGATAAATGGGAGAATTGAGGTGTCTTTGAAAATCAATAAAGTAATTCATTACAAAATTAATCAATATTGTAGTAAGCCGTCCTAAGTATCTCCAGCATAAGTTGAAGTGGGTTCGTTGGGTGATGGCTGCGAGTGGATAATGGCTGGGAGGAGGGGAGGGAGGGGTGAGGGGTCGATATAATCCCCGAGTTTATCCACCTGTCTTATCTCTACTTGAGCTTAATATCACTCGTATCAAACAGAAGGTTCTCGCTCCTAAGCAACCCCCCTTCATTGATATCCACCACGAGCTCGGACACGCATGATCCTTCAACTTCAAGTTTATCCAGGGCAATTTATTAATACCAAACGTTTTAGTTTAATTGAACTAAAATTTCATCCAATTAATTTTCGGAAATGCTCGAGGACAAATTCATACTGCTCTCCGTGATATTACTAGTGCTGGCCTCTAGTCCCTTGCCCCTCCCCCCTGAGAGTGACAAATGAGCCCCAGATATCTTGGCCAAGTTGATCAGGAAAGGGACGAAGAAGCTTGATATCCTCACTGTCCATTCTCCGTTTTTCCATTCTCCTTTATTTTTTTTTCGCTCCTGCGGAGGAATAAAAAGAGGGCCCAGGATGTTTCCAGGACTCGACTAGTCCACCTAATGGCTCCGCAGGGGATCTCATACATTGAGACATGTGCGAAGGAAAAAACAATTCGCTTTGGAATCCAGTATCCCAGTGTGTCCTCCAGTCGGTTAGCGATTCTTCTTCGTCGCTTTCTCAAATACATCCTCACCAACGCATTTTTCCCACAGTACTCCAAGTGGGCTCCCTTTATCCAACGAAATGAACGTGCCGTGACATTGTCCAAGGCTCGTGGGAACTTTTGTCACTGAGTACAAAAAGGTCCGGATATTTTTCTTTCTGAGCGAGGAGAGAGAGACAGAGGGAGAGAGAAAAAAATGAAGGAAATATCAGAGGAAAAATTCGGTGGCCGACTGACAATTTTTCAAATCGTCCTCTTGATTTTTTCATCATAAATTATAACGTCTTCTCTATACAAAGGGAAAATAAAGATATTGATATTGAAATATTTGGTGTGATGAAGAGCAATTTATCAAGTTTCATTCTCGATAAAAATGTTTTCACATCACCATCTCAATTCCTCGAGTGAGTATTGAATGGAGAACTTACCATATCCCATGGGCAGCCTTGAATACAACCGAATGAACTCAGCAAGAGTTTTTTCTCCGTGAATGTGTCAGTTGACTTACAAGGGACAGAGGGGAATAGGGAGAAGTAAGCTCGTCACTGAGTCAGGCTCGCTATGGGTGAGCCGGGGAACATGAAGAGAAAGGGGTAAAAGGCGATGCCTATAAATCGGTATGCACTGTACGAACAAGTATAAGGCAATACTTTTGGATATTGGTACGCTGGATGATTGATGGTGCAGGGATATTCAATATCAGCGCAAAACTTGTTATGAAGAGGGCGACAGAATCTACTTTTTTCACTTACAGTTCTCCCATTTCCTGTTATTATTTCTTCCAAGAGAGTAGCGATATTTAATTCAACAATTATTTATCAATTTTTTATCCGTTATATCGCGTCAATTAACATAAATTGTAACGGCAACTTGTAAACAAATTATGAGACGTAAATAAATCAATCACTTTCTAAATTTGCCTGATTGCTCATCAGTTCCATTGTATAATTGAGCTAAAATCTACAGTCGCCATAGATTTTTTTTCCAAAATTTAACATTCTCGAAATGTCTGAAACTGCAATAGAATTAAAATTACGCATAAATCTAAAAAGCCAGTCGTTGAAATGGCGCAAGAGTTACGTAATCAACGAAATGTATCATATATTTCGAGGAACCTGAGGAACCTCGAGAAACGGATTTCCTGTTGACAGTTGCCTCCCGCGGTGCGAAACATGACACCAGTAGGTAATTCTCTCCCTTTTCTTTTATTTATCCTCTCCCTTTGTCTCCCCTGTCTTTCATCTCACCGGGTGGTAGGTTAAACCCAGTTGTCGCACGTGCGAAAGTCACACGTCACTGACATTTCTCTTCATTAACCCCGTCTTCCGTCTATTCTCCTGCCAACTCTTCTTTTCATGCATATAAACACCACACGCAGTAAAGAAATGTCAGTGGTGAATAGTGAATGACGTCCGAACGGCAAATTGCCGGTGAGAAAGAGAGAAACGAAGCGACTAAATATGTGGGATGGACATAAAACACAACAGACGCATGAATAAAAAGTGGGTGAAACTGGTGCGATGATGGGTGGAAATAAAATAGTAGCGAGGGGTGAGGGGAGGATGTGCGAGAAAAAATGAGACAACGATTCGCAAAAGCTCTTTCGTGTGCGCGTACTTACACGCATCGTGGACATACATCATTCCAGGCGTGCCGCTGACTCTGCTATGTTACAACCGCTACCCCGCCCTGGAAACTGACGGATATATGCAAAATATATGCGCAACGTACCGACATTCGTCTCTATTTGTCTGCTCTCCATACCGCTATCTACTTTTTATTTCCCACCCCTCACTTTTCACCAAAAGTTTTATCTCTTTATTTATATGCACGTGAGTATTTCGCTTTATTTTTCTTTATTTCTCCGGGAACGATTTCACGGGACGCCCGGGAAACACCAGCCTTTTTCATCCCCTAATCGACTTGTTGGCGTTAATAAGCTTCCTAGAAAAACCAACCGGTGCTGATACTCTACACGTGACTTGTCTCTAGACAATAGATAGATGATAGATGATGGCAGCTATTGATGAATATATTCATTAACGCACGAGCTCACTCGGGTTTCTCACAAAGTCTTTGTGCATTTGAGTTTTTGCACTTTCTGGCATTTGCCATGTCTGCATTCATGACCGTCTCTCCCTTAGGAGTAATGCTACTTTTAATTACTGAACTGTTCCATTAGATTATGCGTGCACCAAGAGAAAAATTCGAGAAAGTTACCCTACCACTTCAGTCAAATTTTTTCACTCTTGTTGACTGTACAACAAGTTACTGGGGGGTACGATAAAAATCATTCAATCCGTCAGTATAATTTGTTGAATACTTAATAACAGTTGTCTGCATATATGTATAATTTTTCTTGTCTGCTTAAAAAAATATCTAGTTTTCCGTGAACAATTTCCCAACGTCTCAGTGAGATTTGTTCGCGTCTCACTAAATTTATTTAGACATGTGCATAATTTTTGTTAACGACAGTGAATTACTATGCGATTGGGCGATTTTTCCTGAACGTCGAAAATGTTACAAGATTACCAAATAGAACGGTAATTTTTACTATAAAATTTCCTTTCGTGTAAATTATAGGTATACCCGAGTGGAAATTTAGATCAAGTCCTGATCAGGATTTGATCAGGTCAGGCCGGATGATAGATCAGGATCTGATATGGTAACTGGATCAAATCCT
>JAPYZM010002493.1:0-16684 GCA_030522845.1 Psyttalia concolor
GCTTATATCTCGGGAACTAATGGTCCGATCAACGCGAAATTAATTGCGTTCGAAAGATCTCGAGGAGCTGCACCAGATTCTGCACTTTTTGACGAAAATTAAATTTTGACAATGTATCAAAGACTACTGTACTACTATTCATAAAGACAATTTCTTTCGAGTTTGGACTGCATCAGAACATGCCCCACAAGAGAGTCCGTCAGATGAATCATTCTGGGGCAACTCACACCGGACACACCAAAATTTGGCATCCCTCGAGTGTCCAAAAGCTCTGAATTGTCACGAGCGATTACCTACCCGTTAAAAATATTCGTATACTCTCCTATTGATCAGTATCAAGAGCTGGTGAATGCATTCATCACTCCAGCATTCCACCCATAAACTCCGCAACGACCGAAGTGATGGTCAGATTCCGCTGTGTTAACTCTCTCCCATAAATACATCCCCACGGTTGACCATGTCTCTCAAAGGTCTGTCCACTGAACCGAAAATTGATTACACCGAATTCGAAATAAATACCCAGTGCCCAGATGGAATGGCCCAAGGGCAAATGGAGGTACATGCGTTGAAGCGACTGCGGGGAAAAAAAAGAATGAGAGATATATTGAATAGAGCAGAACAAGACAACACTTTTACAGAGATAAAGTAAACGAGAAATGATTCGGGGTCGGCATTAACACGGGTTTTAGATCAGCCGAATTTCTGTCTCGCCATCGGGTTAAATGCTCCAACGAGCCGGAAATGTCCACGAGCCATCGGGATTAGTGAATGTACTGGTATTCTCGGGAGCTGTCCGACAACTTCCCAGGAAAATCCACGGTTATCTGGCATTCACTGGCTTCCTTAGTCAACCCCAAGCCACCCACCCAGCCAACCAACCCTGTCTCTCGACGCTTGTCCATTTTTATGATTTCGAATATGAAAAGTCGAAGTGGAATTCAAATTGTTCTGCTACATTGAGCGGAACAAACGAAAAATGGTGAGTTCCACTTTGTCAGGGATTCAGCGGGAAATCAGAAGTGGAGGAGAGGAAAAGGCATTCAGCATTGTGCATCTTGGATGACGTTGATAGGTACAACTGCCACAAACTCGTGATTCTACGAGGATCCAGACCAATCAACAAAGTCACTCTGGATAATGCATTGTATATATTGATACTCTAAGTTCCATAATAAGTGGGAGTTGCTAGGCGCTGGTGGAATTAATCCATCGGGAAATAGGTTTCGAATCCCTTGGAGGCTGAGATTGCCCTCTGGATTTTCAGATGATTACAGGGGTTCATCAATTTTTTAGAGGCCAGACAGCACTTGATTTTCTATCAAAGCGAGATAATTCGATCAGCTGGTGGAACGAGAGAGGAAGACAATGGGAAATTCAATCATCGATGAAATGTCTTGAGAAGGCCAAATTGAATCACTTCGCTTGCTAAGTAATCGTTTAGGAGTATCCACTCTTTCTTCTTCTACGGCGAATGCTCACTTCTTCGATTCTTATCTCGTCTAGTCGATGAGATTTAGGATGGAGTTTCTTATAGGAATTTTACAATCCTGTAGTTCGAGATTGCGCTCTTCAGGGCTGGAAGGATTTCACCGATTGAAAAGTATGGATCTAGTTCTTTCGCTCTGGCTAATGTTCACTTGGAACTATTTAATCGTTTTCGACACTTCCTGTTAACCAGTAGAGAGACAAATGCATAAATTGGCTGGTTGAATTGTGGAAAATCCTTCCAGCTCATACGATTATCTTTAAAACGCAAAATGATCATCGCAGTATACTCTTTGTCACTCGGAGTTATAATTTCAACAACTTCAACCCGAGCTTTCTCAGTCACATGCTCTCATTATGGAGATACTTGGCTTGTAATTTAGCTCACATTTGAACGGCCTCTCTTACCTCCTCTCGAGGATTCATCATCCAGACAAAGAGCATTCTCTTGACAGGCTGCTTTTCCGCTTGGCTGCGCATCATTTGTACTTTATTTTGAGTGAGTCGAGAGTATGTAGTACCATTAGTTTTTCATCTCGTTTATCTAAAGTGCAGACCGTTCATTCTCGTAAATGAAACAGAATAGCCATTCGTTACGTGAATATAAAAATTCTTGAGATAATGAAAAGTCGCAATTATTATTTTTCTGTTGAGAGGGGGACGTTTCACTTTTTTAAAAGATTTTTTTTCTATTTTCTGGGGAATTGTGACGGGGGGGTGGAAGCCAGCTCTGAAGAGATGTACGAAATCACAGACAAATTAGATTTTCCACTGGGAGAGATGAAGATTGATGCTTTATAAATGAAATTACGGGAGTTCTCTCGAGTTGCGATGTTCGACTGGGGGTGATTTTCCGGAGTTAAACGTGAAATGTAAAGGGAATTTTTCAGGAATTACCAATTTATCAGAAAATTCATCCCTAATAGAGTCTCTGAATCATTAAATTCACAATCAATGAAAGGTATGAGACGAGATCACACAAGCTCTCACGAAGAGCAAGTGTAGATTTTGTAAAAGTGAGACGAGCAAAAAAAAAGAAACTATCAGAATTTATTGAAATCACAACACCAAGTACTCCAGTAATTTTTCCCCACCCATTTATCCAATTTCCACTATTACATCCGCCCGGGGAAAAAAATCCCCGGAACGTGTGTAAAATCACATCGTAAAGTGAGAAAGTAAATCGAGTCACATGTAAATGAAATCAATTCACTTGCACAGCGCGGAATACAAATTCAATTTCCCAAGTATTTCATCTGCAAAGTGAAAAAAAAAAAAGTCCACACAACTGGAGATAAAAAAAACGCCCTGTACATGTGAAATGTTTATTTAAGAAATCTCTCAAAATAAGACCGGAGAAGAAAAGAGATGACGAGAGTACAACGAATCGATCGTGGGGTCCTCGGGGCGTCGACTCTAGTTTCTCTCCTTTGGTCGAAAGGGTTCAGCATTCGAAGGCAATATCTGTCTGGTGGAAGTTTGGTAGGTGGCGGTGAGAGTGTGTACAAGCGTTGAAATAAAGCAAAGGGATGAGGGAGAGGGAGAGAGATAGCGCTGGTGATTGAGGGGCGGGGGGAAAGGGTTTACTTGGAAACAGTCGATTTTATCCTTTTCTCGTTGCTCTTACGGAAAGCAGAGGGCGTCTTATTTAACGAGAATGGAGGTATCCGGGTCGTGCGAATTGGCTACGTTTCAAGCCTTCCCAATAGGCTTTAGCAAGTTTTTTTTCGGCCACGCCTTGTCCCGTACTTTTACATGCACGAACTAGGTCATTTTTGGCTTCGTTAAAACTTTTTTTCTTTTTAATCAGACACACACGTCACGTTCTCACCAACGAGTATCATCATTTTATTTAAACACTTGTAGTTCTCCGATATCCCCTAATCATTATCTCCACCCGAAAATGAACAGTCATTAGTGTCAATTGGCCAATTAATTTGAGGTGTAATTATGCCAGCAACACCTCTCGGGAGGGATGATAGCCATCGGTGGTAACAAGAAAATCGGTTTCAATGCAATTGCGATGGGAGTTTTAGTCCCCGGGAAATGAAACTGTGGCAAGAAAATTTGATATTATAATCGATAAGTGCAGAGCGAGCTGGCGAAAGGCCAAGAATAACAGTGCCAGTTGCTCTATATGTCTTTCTGCAAAGCAACTTCAACCATTTCAACAACTTTTACGAGATTTCGGGCGGTTATTTATCGCGCCAGTGTCAATTCGTCAATTAAGGGGGCTTCATTTGACCGATTAGTTTATCTGGGATTGGGTAATTCAGGGGGAGAAATTTCTTGATAAGAGAAATTTCTCCTGCCCATCGACAAGAGACAGCATGACCGTCACCTCGCATCCCTAATCCTCATCATTTTGAGTTGTCCTCTCACATCAGCAGCTGGTGATGAGGAATTTCATTACAAGAGATGGATAACAGTGCTTTCATTACCTTAAATTTCCGATATCATCAGCGTCGCCAATTAAATTCGGTCAATTCATCGCTGATTAAAACCAACAAGACGAGTTGACACAACGAGGCCAGCATTATTTACTCAAAATTTTAATTCCAACTGCAGTCATTGAATCCATCGCCAAACGAAATCATTATTTACCAGACAAATCAACTCCACTGGATGTCACAGAAGACACTCCCGATGGAAATCAATTCGCAATTTTATAGCGAGAGATAGAGGAATGAACACGGCTTTCATTGCCTTACATTACCAATATCATTAATGTCCTCAATTAAATTCCGTCAACACCTGATTAAAACCAACAAGACGAATTGAGATAACGAGGCCAGGTTTATTGCCCAAAATATCCAGCTACCTTCACCAGAATTATCGCCAATGAAATAATTAATTATTTATTTAAAAAATCAGCTCAGAAAGCTCTGAAGGAGTGTTTTCGGAGTGTTTTCCTCTTATCACAGCAACTCCTCAAATTAATACGGCAAATTAATTCCAGGATTTTTTTTAGTTGAAAAAAAAAAATCTCCGACCTCCCCATCCATCACTTCTCATGCTCCAAACAAAGCGGGGAGAAAAAAAATCTTCTAAAAAGTATTATCTCTCTGTTTGATAATTTTTTCTACCGCCTCCCCCGACATTGAACAAAGTTTAAGTTATGTACACAAGTCGAGTGCCCCCAAAGGCAGCGGTTTTATTTACATGCTTGCGCTATGGTTTCGCATATAATCCTCCTCCCCCCACCCCCCTTTGGAAAAGTTGTGCTTGCCGGGATTGAAGGAACGCAGAGTGGTTGAAGAACACAAAAAGAGCCTCTCGACTCCGCGCGCGCGCGCAAAAAAAAGAAGAAAATAAAAAAAAACCTGGTGACTCCGAAGAGGGTAAAAAAGAGAAAGGATGACGCTATCTATCGAGGACACTTTTCATATTCAATTTTTCGTCGATGCTGTTGTGTGCCACGTCATATTGAATATCTGTAAAAAAGGTAAAGAATCATAAACTTATCGAATAAAAATTGAATAACGCAGTTGCCGAGTTAATATTGACGTAACGGCCGACTTACGATACAACAGATATAAAATGTCGGTTTGTATGCGGATAAACCGATGTTGGATATCGGTTTCAATCATTTAGATCTCTCTAGATTTACCCCAAAATTTTTATTAACAAGACTAGATAAAAAATATTGTTGTACTTGGCTTGATCAACTTCCCTTTAGATTTCTATCGGTGATTTTCGTAATGTCTCAAACAAAAAAACCAATTCTCACTGCGATTTTTATTTTTCCTTTTAATATGGAGCTCACAAGCCCGCAATATCACCCTCGCACGACCTCTGAAAATGCCCATTGACAAAACTTTTCACATTTGAATGTCAGTCGATGCCGTTATGTCCGAAGTCATATTGACTATCTGCGAAAAAGACTAAAGAATCGTAAACTTGTCGCATAAAAATAAATAACGCAGTTACGGAGTTAATATTGACCCTGCAGTTACCTTACAACCAGACAGATATAAAAAGTGCCCATTCCCGAGGGGGGAGGGGGTGGATATGGGGGGTTGAATATGCAGATAGACTGATGCAGTGGAGCGAGAGAAGAGGAGGACTAGAATTGATACGCATGAAAAAAAGAGTAGTTGTTACTGGGAGCGAGAGGATTGATATGGAAAGAGTTGGAGATAGAATAAAGGTTGTCGACCTCAGTGGTCCGGAGAGGGAGGCGGCTGAAAAGAGAGAGAGGAGAGGGTTGAAAAGTCACCGAGTGTGCACATATCTGATTCCGGAATCTCATGGTCCAAAATAGGCGGTTTATGCATGTCAGTCACAATGACGGTTCACATGTATGAGAGGGTTATGATGGTATGTAGTCGACGAGACGAGTGCAGATTGAGCTTATTGATTTCCAATATACGACTATTCTCCATTTTGTGGGGCTTCCGAAAAAAAAAGGTGTATGTGTACTGATGTGGGGATATGCGAAATGTGGGCTCTATGTTGGTTATTTTGATGAAAAGTCGGATTGATGGGCTTTCTGGGGAGACGGGCCAATGGCGAAGGTAATTATTGCGGGATTGTGGATACGAGAGTTGACGAAACTCGTCTAGTTGTTTTTTTTTTAAGACATTGGGGAGAGGAGTAATGAGATAGTACTGGGGCTCTCTCGACGCTTCGAATTTGATTTAGCTTATCGTAACGGGCAGGCTTGCAGCGGGGCTGCGGCAACCTTGCCTGCAACTATTGAAAAATCGACAGCTATAACTGAAACATTAGTGGCGAATTTTCCTACACTTACGCCTCCAAAAAAATTGTCTACATACCGTCATAACCAGGAAAAGTTTCCGGTTATGTTGCATCACCACAAGACATCCTGCTCGTCTTCGTCTTTTCCACCGAATCCTGGGAGTTTAAACCACCGTCCCAAGTGCTTGTACAATTCTTCCTGCTGAAGAAAGCTCGCGAAGAAAAAAAAACGGAAAGAGAGCAGGGTGAAAAGATGGTGAGCAGTGACGCGAATACAAAACTTATGGCCACGCTATTGTCGCGACGGGGCTTGACAAAGTTTACTCGAGCGTAGAGAAACGCCAAGGAATTACTGGGCTAAGAATTATGGGATAGTCTCTCGGTGCAATTCGATTTCAGCGGTTCAATGATTAATGATTCGATCGGTATAGATTGAACCATGTAATCGGTTAGAATGGCCAGTGAATTTATCGGCTAGTTGATAATTTATCAATAATTCTTCATTACTCGGACACTAAATAGAATATTGTGCCGAGTATCACGAAGCACTGAAGCCTGTTAATACAGATCTCATGAATTATTCAAACCATAACTGATGCTCTCAGGCAAATCCGAAGGTTGTGCTCTCATTACGAACTCTTACTCTATGAAGAACTCTCCTCCATATTTAATTCGCCCAGTAAAGGGGAGGAAATGCAGAGGAGATGGAATCCTCGATTCAAAGTACATTTCGCTGATTCATTGACATGCTAGCTAATTGCTTAGAAATAACGTACTATCAGATTAGCTTAATGCTGAAGAATTTTGCACAGCGAGCCATTAGCAACACGCTTTCTCAACGAGTGAATACAGGAGAACGAGGTACAAGGCTAATAAAGTCAGTACTTCATGGTGAGGGATTTCATTGTCGACAATTCAACCCTCCCAACCCACCACCTCCACAATCTAAAATAATGTATTCCAAAGAATCTCTAGAATTCAGTCGTGATTTTGCAGTTTCGATGGAGATCAACAGTACGTGAATGGCACAATGCCAATTTTCCGAGTTCCTAGGCCATCTCAGAGAGGGGAAAATAATGGGATTGAGGCTGGAAAATCGTGAAAATTTTCCTGTACCACTGACCGATGAGAGAGACCTTCACACTGGCATCCTGGATTAAGATAGTTCACCAGTTAGTTTTACATTGGCCGTTCCGATAAGTGTCTGTGAGGGTGACTTACGATTTTTTTTTTATTTGCCTCGGCCAAGGCCTTGGCTTGAGTTGAAGCGGATGGACGAGGGCCAGAAAGTCAACCTAATCCTGGTGACCTGTGAGACCGTTCGGCTGGGATAGCAGGAATCCGATTACGTGGCATTGGAGGCTTCCTCAGTTTGTCTATGAAGCAGCATACAGAGAGAAAAGTTTGGATGTGCACGAATGGGTCCCCAACGCCCCTGTGGTTTTTCCACAGCTATGGACCCGGCTGGGGATATCTTCACACATATGTAGTCTATGACGACTTGGGATTCCTGAAAAAAAAAACGAAAATGACCAACACCGGAGGAAGTGCAGTTGGAGATCAGTGGAATTATAATGCGGATTGGGGAGAGATTGGATGGGGGGGAGCATCAGCTGGGCCTCGATGATTATGGCTGGGGAGACGCTTGTGATCTCGGTAATTATATTCCAATTACACTTGTTGATTCATGACTGGATTCGACCAGGTGGACTGCGGCCTCCGCGCTCCTGCTGTGTTGATCCGGTGAATCGGCCGTCTAATCTAATATGTTTGCTGCAATTTGCCAGTATTCAAGCGGGCAAACAGCTGCACAAAGCCCCTAAAAAGCCACTGGTGGTAAGATTTTTTTTTTGGATCGTTGGGAGAATTACGATCCTTGTGCTGGTGTTATGGATTATTTTTCTAGAATTTTTTCTCCAGCAGACTCCCTACTGGGAATTCAACACTTCAGCTCCAGTGATTTTTCTTCATCAGAAGCAATTGTAATTGCCTGCTGGTGGACACTCAGTGTCGATCGATAAATTTTTTCCCAATCCAATAAGATTGAATTTCACTTCACAACCACCAGACGGAGGATTTATTCATTTGATCCGCATTAATTCCGTGTAAATGGCTGTCTCCACCTAGTTCACTCGAAAAAGTAATTGCAATCAAGGACGCGGGTATTGTTACTCAGTTGCTCGGTTATTTTTTTCTCTATTTTCATCGTTATATAACGAGTTATATGACATTCTGGTTGGCCATGCGAGAAACAATAAATCGGCTTTTCTCTCGGCCCAATTCTCGTTCTCGGCATCTCGAAAAAATTCAATTTTCATTGTTTATTTCAATTTTCCGGGCTCAACCTCTCAATCGTCATTCTACTTCACTCACTGGATACAGTCTGTGTGACTAAATGCATTTATTGGCTTGGTTTTATTTTTTTTTTCCAAACCTCCCCGAATTTTTTAGCCAGGGCTTCTACGGCAATAGCGGCGAGGATTAAATAAAGAATCGAGGGCCTTCGTGTGGGCGTTCGCCTGCCGTGTTTAATTGACTTATTTACTCTGGTCAGTGGACAGTGCATACTGACCTGTGCCCGTTGAAATATACATACGGAACGATGACGACAAGTTCACTATGCGTTGTTCATTCACGCCTGGACCATACTCAATATGCAAAATTTGCAATTTTATTCAGTCCGTTTCGAATCCATCCACTACAGCCGAGGCACTCAGCGTTCGTTCCGGCCTCACTCGACATTCTTTCGTTGAAAAAAAAAAACATTTTAAATTGTTGAATTTTTTTACCCTCCCGGGGTAGTTTCTAGTCCAACCAATGTGAAGCCAACGAATTATTCTTCGCTCACACCTAGAGCAATGTTCAATAAAAATTATCAGCGAACAATGGAATATTCGGTGGATTTCGTCAAGTAAGCCGGCACTAACGAACTCCCTCGGCTGTTAAAATTATATTTGTTATCGAATACCAGTTGGAGAGTCCAAGCATATGCTCTGGTCATACTGAGTCTCTGGAAACTCGTGACAAGTTGACAGGGGGAAAAAAAAATTTCCGGCCGAATCTGGAGGCGAAACGAGAGCGGAAATGATACGGGGCATTACAAAAATTTCATTCCCCCTCCCACCCCAAACTGTCGGCATTTGCCGTCTCGGTGGAGCACACTCACTGAGGACTCGATATTTCCTTCTTATTTCTTTATCTCGCCAGTGTGTGAAAAATGCCGGGGGCCAACGAAATATAAAGTTGGAGAAAAACGTAGTTGCGGGTGTGGAGTCGTTTAGGCGTGATGTGGAAGAATCAGAGCGGTTATATTCGAGAGAAAAATTCCACTTCCGCGTATGACCTCAGTATCGTTTACTTTTTTTCTTTTTTTTTATTTTTTATTTGTGTGTATCAGCAGCGGGGGAAATTGGATGAAATGCTCAAAGCTTTTTATGGGATTTACCCTTTGATCCCCGCGAGATGGATATCGCATTATTCTAATAGTCACAGGTTTTTTTCATCATTATTTCTCCATGTGTGGTGAATATGCCGGATTTTTCTTTTCCCCTGTAAATTGTGTGTAATTTTATTTTTTCAAAATTGGACCCGGAAATTGGATCAATTTGTTACAGTTCGTGTGAGGATCCTTAAGTGAATAAGTAAATTCCCTAGGGATTTTTTTCGTTTCTCCAACCCTGAGGAGACCTAGGAGCAACCTTGAGGCAGCAGATGACCCCGGAAAATCCAAAATGTCAGTTACAATTGATTACAATTTTTATATTCCCCATATTTGCTTTTATTTTGAGTAAAAAAAAATCTCTCGTATAACCTCGAAACATGGGCAATCCACCCCTCCGATTTGCACTCAAAGGTCGTGGACCCCTCCATTTCCAGCCCGGGGGGACCAATGTAACACAAAGTACGCAGATACACCCACAGACCTATCTCTCTTATTTTTTAACGTGTGAAACATCACACATACACAACCACAGCAACCAAAGAGATGCGATCGTTCGGTATTTACATTACAATGGCCAGAGGTCTCTCGGTGGTAGTAATAAAACGTGTGTCCCCAGGTCCTAAACCACCTTTTACAAGCTCTGAAGCGGAACATTGTGGTCACTGCGAAGGAGGGGAAGGCACTCAGAGTTTTACGGATTGGCTTGGGGGAGTGAATGGGGTGGGAGCTTGCAAGTCGCCTGATTTTGAAACAATAGTAATTGCCAGACTACGGAAGCCGAGTCACCTGCATTCTCTGTATGAAAAATTCAGTAAGTTTCTTCTTTTTTTTCTGTTGCGCCCCACTTTTTTTTGTCGTTTCACTTCACTCTTTTTTTTGGTCTTTGTTCTTTAACTCGCAGGACTCGGAGGTGTACAAGGGGCATTGTAGGCCGTTGTAAAAGAGAATTTATGACACGGATGCGTAACACACTGGATGAGAATGTCACATTATGTGGGACGTAAAAATATAGGGTAAGTTTTTTTTGTGAGAAAAACAATTTTGAGGACTTGGTCTTGATGATTTTTAATGTTTTTACGAGTTAATTAATGGGGAATATTATCCCGGGATGTTATGAGATGGAAAATTCATGGGTCTGGGGGACTGCGATGGCCACAAGTCTCTGAATTTAATTAAAAAGCCTCTTTCAAAATAACTCCATCAACGCTTCTTTTAATAACGAAAATGAACGCGCAATTTTTCAGCTCAGGTAAAATTCAAATATTATCGAGTGGAGAATTTTTTGGGGCCCTTTTTTTTATAGAGGATTTAGAGTCGACTATTGTGTTAAGTAGTCGCGTAAATCAGCAGTAAGCCATGCAGTCAAATTGATCCCTCTCCAATAACAAGAGTATCCCTGCCGTTGGGCTGTCAGAAATGGAGCTCATAGGCTTACGAGATGTGTCTCTCCTGAAATAATTGAGAGCGTTGTGGGGATTTACGACTATGTAGAATATGACATGAGCATTATTCCCCGGCGAAATCGACTACGCAGGGATTATACCGTAGCGTTGGCCCAGTCGAAAGCCTGAAACCGCTATTTGTTTGCTTCATGAGGCTTGATGGAGGCCGCGTTCTCGTGTGGCTCGACCCCTCAATTCTCGGGAATGTTATAAATACCATTTGTAACATTTATAAGTTTACGATTTGAAAAAAAAATTATCATTTTTTTCGCGTGCAATCCCAATGCTCAGGTATCTTTTGGCTTCAAAAATTGGGAGAAAAATTGGTGAAGAGTGAAGCGTGTGGAAGTTTGAAAGGGGTTGGAAAAAATGGAAAATCATCTCCGGGTAGAATCTAGATCCTCAAACGACGGGATGGGAAAGGATAATATGGAATAATATGGAACAAGGTTATGCACGTCGCAGTGGCACTCGTCTCCGCCTGCCGTCCGAGTGTGTCCCACGAACATAATAGTCACGACGAGTATGCCAACGGCCTGAACAATGCGCGGTCGAGCATTTCTAGGTGATGGTGGTACTTCAACAGTCACGAGTGCCACCTACGTGGCATTCTTTTCATCGTTCGCACAAGAGGCATCCACCAGGCTATTCTCCCTTATGCACCAGTGAACAGACGTGTTCACAAGTCATCAAGTACTTACCTGCTGGGATGTTTGATGGCCTCCCCCGTGAATGTTTTATTGTTTATTTTTTTTTTACCTCTGTCACAAGCAACTCAAGAGGCAAAAGTCAGTTGACTCGAAATTTTCAACGCGCTAAATATTCTCATGTGCGATATCGTTAATTCTACACCGATCCTTAAAAGATGGTCCGTCTTTTGTGGGGGATTTTCGCAGGAAAATTTTTTTTTATGACAATTCGCGTAAATAAGATCTTTCAATTAATTCACTTCTTTCAAATGTGTTTTTTACTACTCACGATCTTCTCCATTATCTCAGTAATGACTGCTCTCATGAGAAATTGTCCCTAGACTTCTTATGCTGAGAATTTAATCGGCTATAACAAATGTTTTGTGACATTTCTTCCTAGAATGAATCGTTTTCGAGATAATCAGGATTTTTTAGTGAATCGACAAATGGAAAGCCATTTCTACAATGTAAATGGTTTTCCTGTTCCGCGGTGATGAAGGCATTTAATTTTATAAAAAAAATTGCAAAAGGAAAAATGAATAATCTTCCACTAGGGAATTTTGTGCGGTGGGTATGTGGGATTGTTGCAACCTCTGAGAAACTTAACTCCCACTCGAATCTACTCATGTGAACTCGAGAATTACGCAACGAGGAGGAACCAAAGCTGGAAATAAATACCAGTAGTGGCATCATGGAGAGTTGTCGGCATGTACACAAGCAAAAAGCACGAGTAGTAGAATCACTCCGAGGATTTTTACCTCCCCCCTACAATCCTAAAAATCTTAATTCCACCATTCTACGAGATCTCTGAGTCAGATAAGTGTTCCAGAAAATTTGGGTCAAACGGAGCTTTTCACAGAGAGGGTTCTTACACCGTCTGCAATGGGCTATAGTTCCACTGAGGTACAGATTTTCCACGATTGGTATCCGCTGCAGAATGGGGGAATAAAAATCCACAGGGGTATGGGTATGTGTGTAGTCAGACCATAATTCAGGGTAAATCTGTCTGAGCCGGGACGACTCATCTCTAGAAGTTGCATTATCTCGATAACGACGACTCTTATAAAAAATTATTAGAAGACACTTTTTGTAGGAAATTTTAGCCGCTATAAAAGATGTTATATTACTTTTTCCCTTACAACCAGTTATTACCGAGATTACGGGCCAATTGGAAACATTATTCAATTTTTTATGCTACACGTGCGTACATGCACGATAGCAATTGTGAAATAATATATCAGAGCTGTTGAATAATCTACAGTTACACTCTCAGAGGACTTGCTCACATTGCAGCCAGCAGCTGGAGTATCAATTCATAACCTGAAGATCAATCGTGAGTAATCGTCACCATTTCAATTTATCCACAAGCATCGTAATTTTTTTAAGTACAGAGGTATTTCAGGAGAGTGGCAACACTGCAAATATCATTAAATTCCGATTTACGAGGGCATTATAACAATTTCCTCCCCCTCGGCTTGTAAAATTAATAACAAAAGAGATGGAAAATAATTTTATATCTCCGTGTGCGTCACAGTAAAGGTTTTCCTTCATTTATATTTTATACAATCGCAACTGGCGTTGCAACCCAATGGACCCAAGTTTTGTTGTGCTTGAAAACTCGGGTGTGCCATAAACTAGAGGTGTTTGGACGGGCTTATCGCGAGAGGATTATCCCCGAGGGGAGGCATATCACCGCGCTTGGAGCGTGTAATGGTTAATGTACTCAGTTACGAGCCGGCCAGTTATACCTCTGTATAACTGGAATGCATACTCTTCAGGCCTCCCTCCTTCCCCCTCCACCGGCTGAGACTACTTAATTGAGTAAACATTTTATACGTTTCAAGTGGTTTGATGATTAAATTCAAATCGTAATTACGAAACGAGTGAGTGAACTAATTAGTCTCGTCTCCGTGTCACTGGCAGTGTGATTCGTATATAATTTTTTTTCTCTCTCTCTCTCTCTCTCCCCCGTTGGAACTTGTTACTGAGATCCCGGGTACTTGGGGGCGAGGTAAGGAGATCCAGTGGTTAATGGTGACTGGGTTTTAACTAACAGGAAAAAATGGGGCTGAAACAAATTGGGGAGCTAGACGAGTTGGACGATAAAATCTCGACGCGATCCTTCAATTAACTTTTTTTTTTTTTGGGGGGTGGGGGGGGGAGGGAAAATGTATGTAGCGGGTCATTTAGACATTACGCTTTTTTTTATAGCCGTTGGTAATTTTCGAGGGGAATTTGAGGTTTTTAGAAGAGGAAAAAATTCCCTGCAAATTCTCGTCAGAAGAATATTTTTTCCGCAGTGTCTCTTAAACTCTGGGGAATTTATTAGCAAAATTTCCGACGCGTAAATTTCAAATCCCCTCGTAAAAATATTGAATCTAAAATTGCAGCTCTCCCCTCCTTTCATCCCTATTGAATTCTCCACCTGTCAAATGATCAAAACGACAAGCGCTTTAAAATCCAACAGAATACCCGTCTCCCCGAGTGCCGAGTATTACAGCGGATAGTCTACGACCCGAGATCGTTCACCCGGGCAATGAGAGACGAAGATTAACGTCCCCTCAGCCCCTAAGATTATTGGACGTGTAATGAACAAGTCGAGTGGGGGCAAAGAGACGTAAAAAAATTGAGAAACGCTCGGGGACAACGAACATCGAGGGCCCTTCAGGCGTTATCCCCTAGTCTTCTCCCCCTCCTCTCCCACCGCCGCCTACTTTTTTTATCCCTCTCCCTCTGGCTTCCAAACCGGAAACTGAGACAGACGGTCAGCGGGAAAACGTAATGATGGTGCGATAAGTCATGTCGCTGGATAACTGCACAAGACAACTTTGAAAAATCTTGAGGGGGTGGCCAGTCGGAACGCATTAAGATTCCAATTTACGAAATAAATTGACGACAGTTCGCCCGCCGGCGGTTGCATGTCATATCGGGGGAAAATTGAGCTGTTATGGGGGCGGGGGCAGAAGGGGTCTAGTGCGTTACGGGTGACAAGTAAATTGCTCGGTAAAATCGCTCCAGTCAAGCCTCGGGGACCAGTCAACTCTAGAGTCGGCGTCTGTCGATTGAAGAGTTTGATTTCTTGACGGCTGGCATCGGGTGAATGTGACTGCCACGGCTGGTGTAATTCCCGGCCCAAGTGGGGACTTGGTTATGGAATGGGTTATCGTATTCTATCGGCGTTAGGTGGAAATTGTGGGTTCACCTCTTCCTGAAAATAACACTGTTGGAAATCACCTCAGATTTCAGGATTTGAAATAAACCTCGGCTATTCTATGATTTTCATTCTCTCAAATAAATACAAAATTTTATCTCCAAATCACCACTCAATTAGATACAAAATCAATTTTTTTGCGACAGATTAAATTCCACCCGATACACTCGGGAAATTTCAATTATTCCAAAAATTGAATAGACTTCAAAGCATCATCTCATTTTCCCGATTACAACGGCCAAAATAAATTCGTTTGACTTGGACGTGAATGTTCAATCGGACTTTTCTCTCTGCTCTCGCATTCCTAAAATTACGAGTACAAAATATTACCCAGTGGTCTCTGTAATCCGGGGAAAATGGGTATATGGAGTTGCCGGAGAATTTTCCTTTGTCCTCTCGGTACGTGACTATTCCCAATAGTGGAGAGGAGTTTATTCACGCTAGTTTTTTCGCCCAACGGCCATTCCAGTTTCACGAATTGTTGCTGAGAAACTTTTTTACGGGAATAAAACACAGAAATCTGATACTTGGGGAGAGAAAAAAAAATAAAAAATCCTGAAAATATGGATATTTACACGACGAGAGAGAGTTATAATAATTCCATTCACGTTGAGAGCTTCAAATAATTCTGTAATTAATAGTACACAATGAGTGTCAGTGTCACTCATTACTAATTAACTTAATTTTCTCCCTACATCCTGCGAACCTCCTTTGAATTACCAAATAATTCGAATTTTATTTTTTACAGCAAAAAAAAATAATCTCCGACAAATAATGAATGACAAAAATCTGTTGAAGGCGAGATATCGAAAATGACGTGTGCACCGATTAATCAAGGAGTGATCTATCCATCTGTACCGGACAGCTGGAGCTGTGGAGAGGCAATCGCTGTGGATAATTTATTGTCTGACTACTTTGCCAAGGATCTACGAACAAAGACCCACTGGGAATTATGGATAACTAGCGCCGTTGCGGCCGCAAGCGGCCGTTACGTTGATGCTTTTTTTGTTATGTTATTTTCTCTTCACTATTTTTTCAGTAAGATTTCTCCATTAATGATTTTTTTTGTATCATTCTTATTATATGTCAACATAAATAAAACCATTGAATTTCCAAAACAGAAAAATTTGTATTTGTTCATTTTGAATATGAAACCTTTGTAGAAATTTTCAAGTCTCCCACTTGAACCATTTCCAAAACCATCCAAAAAAATATGCAACCCCTATGACTCCCTGAGTGGGTGAATTTCAACATCACACACGCCCCACCCCTTCGAGTATCAAATTTATCTAATGGTTTCATAATCCGCGAAATGAATATTAATGTCAATATACGTGCGGAGTCATTTAGTTATATTTCTTTTCAATTTTGAAAAAAAAAGATTTGAATTTCGCGCCCGTTTCTCGTTGAGTTCGACTTCCAGAGCCTTCGAATCGACTTTCATGAAATCGATTAGCATTCGAGTTTTCATTTGAGTGCGATTCGAGTGCTCATTTGAGACTCCCGATGCCTCTCTTATTATATAGGGTATTACATAAATAACCGGATAAATGCACATTTATCGTGAATTTAAGAACTCCCTCTGGACTAGAGGTATCAGGCAACTATAAAGTCTAAGGAAGTTACTCGAAATTCGGGGAATTAAATGGGCACGTGTCATCGACCTCCTCAGTGTTTATATTACCCTGTTCCTTTGTAACGTCGCCGAGTATTT